>APFE030024586.1:133247-180185 GCA_000404065.3 Pinus taeda
TACATGTGTACTTGAAGAAGCCAAGTACACATCCCCACCTTCATCCGAGGTGGTTTTCACCTCTGCAGAAGGAGCATCATCAGATCCCTTTCCTTTATCAGGAGTTGTAGATTTACAGATCCTTGTGTAGTGCGCTTCCTTTCCACATTTCCAGCACACCACCTTTACAAGTTTTCCTAGAGATTTAGATCTCCCTCTAGATTTAGATCTCCCACTCGATGACTTATTTTTGTTTATGTTCTGGGGCAATCCTCATACAGACAAGGCATCACCATTCTGGCTCTCCATATTTTTCCATCCCATCTCCTCCATCAGCAAGAATGAAACTATTTCATCAAACTGCAAGGAAGTTGCATTGCTACCTATTTCAATAACCAGACTATCCCACGAATCTGGTAGAGAACACAATAAATTGATGCATTTATCTTCATATGAAATTTTAGTATCAACAGATGCTAACTGACTTACCATAGTATTAAATGCATTCAGATGCTCAGTCACCAAGTCTTCATCTTTCATCCTCAGGTTATACAACTTTTTCCGTAGGAACAATTTATTCACCAAAGACTTAGATTGGTACAAAGTCCCTAACTTGCCCCACAAAGCCTTCAATGTATCTTCCCCTTATACACTTAGCAATACTAAATCTGAGACACATAATCGTATTGTGCTTTTTTCCTTCTGATCCAACTTCTTCCATTCTTCATCGGACACTCCCGTTGCTTTAGTACCTGGATCTACCATGATCCACTGATCTTTATCCACCAACAGATCCTCCTTCTTGAGTTTCCACAACTCAAAACTCTGACCATTAAATTTCTCGATTTCTATCTTTTCACTGCTTGTCATCTTCTTTCACCACCAGAATCGATCTCACAGATCTCCCACTAAACAGGGTCTACCACAGGCTCGAGAAAAACCCCTCAGTAACAAAGGTGTCCCCTTGAAGCCAAAACAACTCTGATACCAAATGTAGGTTTTAACCTCGTACAGAAATTACTTGCATACAAATTCTAAAACACAGAAAATAAACAATGCGAGAGCATAACACATAAAACACATATACATAGAGATTTCCCCTAGATCCCAAAACCAGGACTACCAGCTTGATCTTTCATTATATTCCTTTCAATGTTACAATACATATGTATACATGCTGAAGCATCCAATACCATGGACCAAAAAACCATCCTGTCTAAAACCATGTGGAAAAGTCATGCACAAACCATAGGTGGGTTCGCCCAACTCACATAGTGTCCAAAACCAAAAAATTTCGGGGCACTGCCCCGAACCTCATAGAGTGGAGTTACCTGCACCTGTCAAACCCCCTGTGACTCCCCTCGGTTAACTATGTGGGCTAGTCGTGGAAGGAATATAACACAACCCAAAACAAGAACTTCAATGTGAAGGGTATCCTTTCTTTGTAGACCTTACCAGGGTCTTCATGCCTTCTCCATGGAGATATCATGGTCAATTCTTCTAGTCATCAAATGTTGATTTCCATAGTTGCACTTCTGACAATCTCTTCTTTCTTTATTTACATATTGTTCCTAGGAATTTCCTTACATATATCCTTCATATTTTTCAGCCACCTCATATTCCTTATGAGGACATATGATGTTTATTTCATATTTTCAATATGTGAACTATGCCTTCATGCATATTTTCCAAGGAAGATATTCTTCTTCTTCCATCATGCTCATGTTGTATAACATTTACTCATGCAAGCATATGATGACATGACCACCAATCAAATACATGCATATATACCTCTTTCCTTCTTTTGGCCATGTATACTTCCTTCAGAAGGTTCTCTTCCTTGATTGAGAGTACTTCAACCATCTTGACATGTTTCATTCTTTAGTCATCATACCATCATTATTTAAAACAATGAATCCCATACAAGGTGGAATTATCAGCGAGACACTTGCTTCTTTCAAGGAAGGTGAACTTTCTATGAATATTCCAATAAAGGATCTTGATTATCCTCATCTTGCAAATGCTCCTTCCTAATGATGATGTATGATGAACTCTATGCTAGATGATTTTATTCTACCCATAAGTACTAATTATTCTCTTAATGAGGTTACCAAGAACTATTTTCTTTCTTTGATGACTACTACATCCATGCAAACTTCTACTTCAACTATTCTTTCAAGCTTCTATAATGATGTCATGAGTTATTTCTTTGATAGTATGCTTCTAATATGATGCCATCTCCTAATATGATCCATCCTATCATACTTACAATTCTTTCCACCATGATAGTTGTCTAAAACTGAAAAGAACTCGATGGAGGAAATTATCTCAGTCATAGTAGAGGTCTCTCACTTCCTCCTTCTTTGATTTCTTCTTCTCAGGTTCTTCCACTTCCTCAATGATATAGGATTCTTCCATTCCTCTTTTTTGTTGTCCTTCTGAGTTTAGAACAATTTCTCTTGTAGTGCCCATATTCATGACAACCGTAGCATTAGATTTTCGACATATCCTTCTTGTTCTTTTTCTAAGGACCAAACCTTCCAAACTTTCCTTTCCTCTTAGCCATGGCAGCAAATGCTTGTACTTGTTCGTTTAATCCTACATCAATGTTTTCCTTCAATATGGTTTCTTTGATTTTAAAAAATTACCAAATTGTTTTGAATGCAGTGGATTCCTTCTTTCCAAAAATTATTGATGTGAAGTTTCCCCATTCCTTAGGTAGTGCATTAAGCACCACAATGGTCATTTCCTTATCAGATATTATTTCCCCCAACTCTTGTAGTTGGTCTTGTATTTATGACACTTTCATAAAGTATGAGGCTATTCCTTCTTCCTTTGATATATTCATCTTGTAGATCTCGGTTCCTAATGATATTATTTATCCTACATTACTTACAAAGCATAATTATACCAATTTTTCATATATGTCTTTTGACTTTTCTAACTTCGCTACTTATGGGATGAGAGAATCCTTGATTCTATAAGGATACTTGAGCCCTTAATTCCCCCTTCATGTATTTTTCTATAGCTTTAGCTTCTTCCTTTGGAGGTTCGACAATTAAATACTTAACATGATCAATGACTTCATTTTCCATGAGGATTAAATCTGTCCTCTTCGTCCATGCAAGATATTTTATTGACCCAACCAATTTGTTACTTTTCTTGCAAAATGAAGTCTTTTTGATATATTAAGATATAGATATAAATATACTTACTTTTCAAGTGAAGATACTCTTAATGATGAAATATTTATCTTTATGCCTTTCTTGATGATGTTGACAATAGAAGATTCCATCTTTGATGGAGTTGTCTTCCTTCAAGAGTGATTCTTCGCTTTCAAAGAGGGAGATCACCTTGACTTCTCTATGATGATGACAACACCTTCTCCTTTCTATTATTTGATGTATAGCCTTCAAGATACTCTAACTTGAAGTCCTTATTTGCGATGAGAAATATTCCTTGAGATCTTCTTTGTGATGAAGATTGAGGAATGCATGAGCTTCTCAAGAATGTTTCAAATGTAGAACCCTTATTTGGATGAGCTAGGGTTTTGAGGTATTCTTCCTTTGGGATGTGATGATCCTTGAGATGAATGATCCTTATTTATGATTTATTCTCTTGATGATATTATAGTTCTTAGTCCCTTGACTTTCCTTCTTTAAGTTGACTTTCCTTGTCTTGCCACCTTAGCTCTTATACCATGTTGAAGGGCAGCTAGATTATGTGATTTCTCTTACTTTGATAACTTATTGTGATGTATTTTTTATTATCTTAATTAAATTATTTTTCACCTTAGTTATTATTATGTTCTTTTCATCAAACAAATACCAAACCATAAAGAAAAGAGATACAAAAGGATACAAGATATAGGTGATCAGGCAGGGCCAAAACCTCTCTAGTTGAGAGGAAAACCCATAAGAATCATTGTCTTCTTATATAATATTCAATTGATGAATTCCAATACCTATGACCCTTGACCAAGACCCTCCGAGCCCAACTCCCTTGATGAAATTTCCTTCTAGAAGTTCCTTAGCAACTACTGCATTTTCGACCTCTAGCAAATTCTTATGCCCAATAAATTCTTCTACAACTTTGACCAGAAGATTTTATTGTAGCTTTGACCTCTCCAACCAATTCACAGTTTTGAACTTTCACAACTTCATCCTATTTATAGCTTCATAGCTTTGATGCAGCTTCACAACTTTGATACAACTTTGATGTAGCGTCAAAATTTTGTCTTGCCCAGTGACTGTAGAAACACTAACAAGAGAGAGAGAGAGAGAGACCCAAAACTTCAATCTTCTTCTTCTTCTTCTTCTTTGTCCTTTTCCAACTTCTATCTTGAGGAGATCAAACTTTCTTGAGAGTTTTTCCAAATGAGGTTGATTTCCTTCTTATATATAGGCTTTTGAAGGGTATGAATTACTTGTTGAAGAATCTATGGCATTTGGTTTATAGTGAGATTCTTCTAACGATGATAACTATTTGTGAAGCACTTTTTAATTTTTCTTAGTAACACAATATTCACTTATTATTATTAGTGTGTGTTCTCTTTCTTCATCAAACAGTTACCAAAAAAAAAGGAGAGAAGAACACAAGTTTTTAGCTCTCAGCTAGGGAAAAACCTCGCTCTCCTAGAGAGGAAAACCCTTCTGCAAATTTCTCTTATTGAAGCATCAAGTGACAAATGCAAAAACCTAGACCCTTGACTAGTAGATCCTCCAAGCACAAGACACAATATCTCTTTTGAAACTTCCTTTTTATCCTTCAATGAATGTCTTCTTCTAGCTTTCACCTTGGTCTCTTCCTTCACACTTATTCTGGCAACTGATAGCACTTTCCTTCTCTCTTTTTCTAACAACTGCAAAAACCCTAGGTATCCTTAGAGACCTCTCCTTAGGTGTCTTCCTTTCATTCTCTACCTCACTTAGTAATATTCCTTCTTCTTTATACTTGTGCTAGAGAATGAGGTTCTTCTTGATGTATATTCCTGAGTTAGAGGTTGATCCTTTAACACTACTGCAAATCTAATGTTTCCTCGCACATGTGGCTAATTATGGCACAAGATTGCCCTTCTAGCTTGCTCCCTTTATTCTCTTGAGGTGGGACCCACTTCACCTGATATGGAGGCCTATTTGGGACCTTTTTTTAGTCCAAGCAAAACTTCTTGGAGGGCTGCAATTTCTGACTTGTTGCAACAGCAAAATGTCCTCCTTTTCCTTCTCATGTGTGACAGATAGGAGCCCTAAAATAGTCACAAAACTTCATATTTCTTTCTTCTCTTCTTCGCACCTCTTTCTTGACCCTTTTCTTCACTAACTTCATAGATAGATTGTTTGTCCCTTTGATGAGGTTGAATGGCCCTATATATAGGGCTTTGTCCCTCCTATTGGGCTGACTTGAACCAGTGAGACCAACTTGACCTTAATTGCACCAAAAATACATTTATTTAAGCTGAATTAAAGAGGAGACTTGCATTTTCTTTGGAGGATCCATTTTGAAATATTTCTTTGACTCTTATATATAGATTTAGATAGTGTAACATGCCCACAAGGGTCTTCAATAATTACATTGACTCTTTGAATTTCCTAGAAGCACTTCAACATGTGCTTGAGCTATCAAATGGACAAGAAATCCATTCTTGATAATGAAAATAATAATAATTCTTTTCTTTTACAAGTACAAAGATCAAAATTACATTTATGAAGACCGAACCTAGTTACACTTTCTTCAACATTATTATCTTTAGGTCAACTTGTCCCTTTATGTAGACCAACTTGTCCCTTTATGTAGGTCGACTTGATATTTGCGCCATGACGAGGTCTTGGAGGGTATTTTGACTTTATTTTGACAAAAATAAATTTTCTTTACAATATGTAACATGCCCAAAAGGGAATTTCAAACATGAAAATGACTCAATTGACTTGTAGACTCAATGGCAATCCCTAGAAGCACTCAATGGGTGCGTTGACCTAAAAATAATCTCCCCTAAGCATGAAACACATGCCTCAAGAATAATAATAATAATTTTATTTTTCTCTTTTTCATTAAATACATAAAATCATGATTAGATATTTCATTATGAAGACCAAACCTAGTTACATATTTCAATAGACCTATGGAGGATTTCAACCTTACCTGAAATCATTTTTGGAGTAGCCTCTCTTGTATCCCTTGGAGTAAATTTGAAGCTAATTTTGTGCAGATTTGAAGCCATTATTGAACAATATTTGAAGAAGACATTCCTATGCAGACCTATGAGTGTTGGATCAATCGTTATGAGCTTTGGATCATATTTTGAGATGACATGCAGACACCTTAGAATAGGCTTGTTGAAGTCGATCTGGAAGACTTGTTGAAGTTGTTCTTGAAGACCTCTTGAAGAAATTTGTAGAAGCAATTGTTGGAGACCCCATGTTATAGACATGAAGCTTTCATGGAGAACTTGTTGAAGCTAATGTTAAAGACCCCTTGGAGACATCTTTCAAGACATTTTGAATAATATTTTAAAAGTCTTGAAGTAATATTGAAGTCAGCTTGAAGGATCGAAGTAAATTGAGAGGGTTAGAGCTCTAGATGATTGTAGTCCTAATATAAGGTTGGAACCTTGTGAGAAACTAGGTTGGATCTTGGATTGATATTTGAGGACTGAAGTCCTAATACTAGGTTGGAACCTAGATTTGTAGTTGAAGATTGGAGTCCTCATTCAAGGTTGGAGCCTTGAAGAAGTTAAAAAGAAAAATTTACAAGTTGGATCTTTAGATTTTGTATAAGAGGATTGGATTCCTCATTATTTTCATTAATAAAACTATCTTCTTATTGTACATATTGTGTTCTTCTTTAACTAGCGATCTTGACTGCCATAATATAATAATTTTAAAGAAAATATAATTCACCCCCCCCTTCCCTCTCAGTATTTCGAACAATTGGTATTTGATCCAGTTCCTTCAAGAACAATCTAACAACTGGAAGGTAGATCCTATGAACACAAATGGAAAAGTCAAGAAAGAAGGCTCCAAACCCTCTCAATATATCTCCTCCTTAGTCATGAAATTGACAATCAATCAAGTTGGAAGAGATCCCTTGTTTGATGAAATAAACTATATATTATGGAGATCGAGAAGGTAGTTCTTTTTTATGGATATTGGTTATGAAGTATGGGAATTAGTTGTTACTAGAGACACAACTACATATGAGTCAAAAAAATGCATGCAAAAGCAATGGAAGCAATCTTGAGTGGTATATCAGATCCTATAAAAGGCAAGGTGGGGCAATGATCTTCAATTAAATGTAGGAATTTACAGGGTAATTTCCTTAGATAGAACACCAAAGGACACCACTCACAAAAAAATCACAGATCAGTACACCTATATTCTTGACATGGTTAAAACCCTCAAAGAGGGAAACAGTCCATGGCATGAGCCAACATAGCCACATCAGACAATTTATTAATGTAAAAGAAAGCAAATTTACATAAGCTTCTCTCATGAACAGTCACCTTACAAATGATCCTCCATGCTCTTTAAATAGAGATCATGAACCAATTGGGTGTTAATCCATGGATCAAGTGTGAGTAATACCGAGGAGAAAATGAACAGTCGAATCACTTCATGTCTAGAACATATCATGACCGTCAAATTGTAAGTTACAAAAATTACATACCAAAGAAACACATTTTACCTAACTATACACTAGACCAAGTTATAGTTAATTATTTCCTATGTGTCGGAATATCCTAACATCCCCCCTTAAGAAAAAATTGGGATAGGATTGAAGTATGTACAAATATGACACAATAGTAGAAGGAAGGAGGCATTAGAGCCTAACCCCCCTAGTGAAAAATTCTTGAACTCCAACCATAAATCGAAGTTTAGTAAACTTTGCCTCTATGAGAGCCTTTGTAAAGATGTATGCAACTTGATCATCAGTTGAACAATAGTGCACTTCAAGAACATGTTCATGAATGAGCTTTCCGATGAAGTGCATGTGTAGTCCAATGTATTTTTTTCATTGATGTTGGACTGGATCTTTGTGTTGGGCATGGAATCCCCCCAAGGCATGTTTTGGAAGCCCAAGTTTTTACTTAATCTTCTTGTAAAGACTCCGTGAATTGTGGGTGTACAGCGCAAAATGTATGATAGTGTCACAGGGTTTTCCACCCTAGTCTTGTAATGTAATTTCAGCCTACCCATGGTCTCTAGACCATGGGATTGTATAAATAGAGCGAGGCTCTAAGTGTAAAAGATAACTAAGAAGTAATAGAGAAGGAAGTAGAAGAGAAGAGCAAGAGTCTAAGTGTGTCTTGGGTCGCAGGGTATGAGAAGGCTCTGTAGCTACATGCGCAAAGGCCTAGTAGTCCGCAGCTGAGTGCGTAGGGTGGAGTCGAGTCTGTAATCAAAGAAGAGATTAATAAATAAATGTTTTGTTACCGATTCCTGTATCTATTCTTGGATTAATGCATGGTTAATGTAAATCGCAAATATATTGTTTATTTACTACGTACACATGTAAGACTGGTTTATATTGCTAAATATAACTTAACGCATACAAATAAGCTAAGTTAATCAACTAACATTGGAATACTAGTCAAGGCTTAGGTAATAAAGGCATTCGGGCCCCGAGTAGGGCTGCGGGAAGGTAGCACCTCAGGTTGTGAGGAACAGGTAAGGTCGTGTAGCGACGTGTGCATAGGGTCAAACTGCAGACCACTTGAACTCATCAAACATCTCCAGGGTGTGGAAACCTGGTTCTAGCACCCTCCCATACTACTTTGGGTGAGACCTCAGTCCACGCTCCGCAGACTGTTGCTGAAGAGCTAGTAGAACCGAGATTTATTTGGCTAAATCACCTTTGAACCCGGGTCAGGCCCCAACAAGCCAAAAAATGGTTTTGTTTCCGGGATTGGGATCTATATAAGGGATGTCTAATGTCGTGTCACTGGACTCTGATAAAGAAATAAATTGAAGAGTGTCTAGACAAAAGGATTCACAAGTTCGTAGTGCAAGAAAACAAGAATCTGTGAGTATCGAAGGAACTGTGGTTAGAGCGCTACTTATATACGAAAATCCACGAAATTTTCTTCGCATCCTTCCCCTCTGAGTTGTACGAGTGGATCGAAAAGCTAGCAGACAGTCAAGGAAGATGTGGGCTCGAAAAACCAATTGTGTGGACTCTAGAGTTGGTGCGTAGATTAGAAGCATTGGAAGATAAGATTGCACGTGCTATAGACCATTGGCTTAATCGAATTATAGGAGGGTTTATCACCAAGTTTGCGAACATCGAGGTGAAATGACGTTTCCTCAAAGGACCACGAGGTAAGTATGTTAAATCTTTGAACACTTGGATTAAAATGCTACTATGTGAAAAGTTGGTTATGCGAATAAATTGATGTTTGGGGCTACGTGAAGTGGGAGGATCTATAGAAATGAAGGTAGCACAGAGATATAAACTAGCCCCTTGATTTCACCTCGGTGAGAAAGTGAGGAAGAGCTCACCAAAGTTTCACCAAGAAGTGCGATCAGTCTGATAAGGTAGCAAATTTCGTGCATACCACCCCCACCTACACCACCACTAGTTTCACCATCTTCACCCCATCTCCGCCCACACCACCTCTGCCACCACCACAATTAAATATGGCAAGTATAATAAATTTTTCAGTGTTCAAAGGGGTAGGGAACGAAGATCCAAACCAATTTTGGTTCATGGTAAAGGCTGTATGGGAAGCACAAGGAGTCACAGATGACAACATAAAGAAGGCAACACCAGTAAGCGCATTGCAGGATTGCGCACTAACGTGGTACATTAAACATTCTAATGACAATCCAAACGCAGGGATCATGGATATCCAAGCTGTGCTGAACAAGGAATTTAACAGGCCAAAATTGGAGACACAATCGATTATCGGGTTTAAGGAAATCGCGATGCTTCCAGGCGAAACCCCATAGGAGCTGGATCAGATATTGAAGGGTATATTTTGTGAAGCCAACATGAACTTGATAGATGGACAGCACCGCGCATAGTTTGTAGCATCACTAACGCCACATCTAGCAATTGTGCTATCATAGCAGAAGCTATCCACCCAGGATGAAGCTTTGGAGATTTCAATGAGGCTGCACGAGACCCCAATACAAGATCCTAGTCTGGGAGTCCAACAGATCCACACGTAGTTGAAAAACCTGTGTCTAGAGATGTAGAGTTTGAAACAGGTTAGCGCAACTCGCCCAGAAGCGTGCGAAGAGGTATTGTGCATAAAGTGCAAAGGCCAGGGACATGACAAGGACCATTGTCTAGTTTTCACGAACTACCTGGCAAGAGGAGGGCCAATTCCATTGAGACCAGAGGCACAAGAAGGACCAAGCGCAGTGCCTGCGTTATGGTGTCTGATTTCTCAGACATGAGGGAAGCATGCTACAGATAACTACCATCTATTATGAAAGTATACGCAGACATCCTAGCAGTTGTTTTGTAATTTCTGCAAATTAGTAGGCCATGATGAGTGCACCTATAGAATTTATGAGCTGATGATGGATTAGACCCCTACCTACAGAGTTCAGACAGAAATGCAAGCCCTTGATCAAAATGCAGGAATGGCATGCACTGGATTTCAAGGGCGCGAACGAGGTTGAGGTGGAATGGGACGAGGAAGGGGTTGCGGAAAGCTAATTTATTTAAATTGCTGAGGGCCAAGGCATTATGCCTGTGATTGTACAAATATGATGAGAGCATCATGTTTATATTGTACCCAGTTTGATCATGAGACAAAGGACTACCCCACACTGATAGCGAGGTTGTGCGATAAAGGAATACTCCAACCTCCACCGACTCAGAACCTGCAAATGATGAGGTCTGAGCCACATGAAGAGGACCCAAATGTAAACATCATACTCTGAATTGGTATTACGATAGGAGATGATAAAGGTAAGCAACCAGAAGAGAGTTCTTGGGTTTGTAAGGCTCCAACAAAGGAACCAAAGTTCGATTTGGAGTGCGTGAAGGAGACATTCATGGAAGCTAAGAAGAGCTTCACGGAGGCCTCCACTTCAGGTAGTAAAGATAGACTAGAACCTGAGATGGACCCATCAATGCTTACTACCTTTCTGGAGACATGCATGAAGCTACTGCGTGACAAAAAATTAATAAAGGGACTGCAAGAAATCATCACTAGATTTACTGGACGAGGAGAACTACACGTAATCCGGAAGCTCAAGAAACACGCAACGCGAACAGGAAGGGAGATGAGATTGACTACGCAAATCGGGGAATATGAAATGGATCAAGTAATTTTGGATCTAGGATCGAACACGAATGTCTTGCTAAAGAAGACATGGGAGTGCATGGGCAGGCCCCCTGTTACAATGGTCTCCTATTCAATTGCGAACGGCGAACCAACAAAAGATCCTACCGATGGGAAGATTGCAGGGAATAACGGTAGATATTGAAGGTGCGAGCACACTTGCAGATTTCGAAGTGATAGAGATTTTTTATGACAAAAATCACTATCCCATGCTATTGGGGATAGATTGGGCCACTGACATGAATGGAGTAATAAATATAAAGAAGTGCAAGATAATTTTTGAGAAAAAGTCACTACGCGTAGTGGTAGCTTTAGACGCTGCGAAAGGATCGTGCTACACAGAGCCAGTGCATGATGACGAGAGCGGAGACGATCTAGACTATATCTACAAAATAACCACTCAAGAACAGGATTGGGTGAATCCTACAATGGACGATAGGATTTCATGGGAGCGCAAAAGCTCCTGCACATCAGATTCGGACGAAGAAATAGAACGTTGGCAGAGTCAGTTACACGAAGTAACCACGCTCAATTACAACATGATGGTAAGATCTCTGTGTTGCGTGACAAAAGAGGTAAGGGATTTGCCTATGTATGATGGGTTGACAACGGTGGATGAATTCTAGATCAAATTTGAAAGCGAGGTGCCAAAACAACAATGGTTCGATGCTCTGAAATGGGTATTGCGCGCTACACCCGCAAGGTGGTGGGGTACACACCAGCGGAGTTTTGACGATTGGCGTGAATGCAGAAGGGTGATTCTTATACGGTTTGGAAAGCCTTCGATGTGGATGGAAGTCAAGTATGATAGATGAAACAGCCTGTGTTCCCACCTCTCCAGATGGGTATAGGCATATGGTATGCAACCTACACAAACACACACCATCCTCGTGATAGGAAACATGACCAACAAGCAGGAGTGGGTGAGATGAGGGCACGAATGACGAAATATGATAGGATCAAGTGCGCCAAAGATTATCCGCATGGAAGCCTTCGACAAAGTGTGCAAAGTACTGAACGCAGTACACCAGGTGGGATGCACTGATTAGGACCTGTGCATACCAGCGGTTCTATGGGCTTAGAGGTTGTAATCCTTATGGAGCATGTAAAGCCTAGTCTGCGCATAGAAGCACCCATAGATACAACAGTTCGCAAGGCCTGGAAAGAAGGAATCATACAGCCGCAAGAGATAGAACACATGATACTTGAGGAAGAAATCCAACAGGGAAACCTTAGACGCCGTGAACTTGAAAAAGAAAGGGTATGGTTAAGAAAGAAAAGCGCTTTGATGGACGCAGAGGTCAAAAAGCTAAACGATGAGATAAAGGAAGAGTTTCTCGCTGAGAAAAATAGGATGATAAGGCAAGGTGCGTACAATCATACCTACAAGTTTTAGAACTATCATCGTGAATTGGTTAGTCTGTTGTCTTGGCTTGGACCGCATATTGCCAAGCGTAGTGACCAGGGTAGCGCGTTGCAAGTGGTCAAGTGCGTGATGTCGACCACAACAATGGAAGGTGGGGATTCTCCACGAACCATGGTGGAGGACGGGATGGAGCCCCACACGAGTGGTGCGACCACCTGACTAGTTGCAGGAAAGACAATCTTAACACTTCAGGCAATTGTAAGGGAGTGCTAGACTATAAACTATCCTGCCCAGGAGTTGCACAATGTTGGAGATGTGTGCAGAAGTGGAGGATCACAAGGTTTGTGACCATGCATGAGGGACTACGCTACCACACGGATTGGCCAGAAAGTGACCATTGGAGTCACTAGTCATGATGGGATGCTCGACTTGAGGCCAAATGAAGTGGGTGGTAGGCATTTAAGAAGCTATTTATGGGCAAGATTTGGGAAAATCTTCCCCCAAGAAAGCATTAATGGATTGGAATTGAAGGGAACAGTCGAATTCGAATTCAAAAGGTGCTATAAAACACAAAGGGCTGCCCAGCAAACAACACTTGGTCATTTGAGAATTGAGCAATTGAGAAGAGCACTGAGAATTAAGAGCCAAGCAATAATTGAGCCCCCGAGTTTGCAAGTGATAAAATATAGCCTAGATACGATGACAACAACTAAGGATGGTTTGGTAATTAAAGAGGTAACCTCCGATGAGGCCGCGCAGACCTCAATGGTGGAGGATGTTCCATGAGGTGTCGAGGTTGTGGCAGAGATCCCCAAATCACTGCGTACGCCAAGACCCAAGAAGGATAAATAGGAAATGGATCAAGTACACATGTCCTCAAGGAACCCACTGCACAGCAAACTATCGATGGCAGAGAAAGGGAAAGTTTTCATGATAGAAATAGATGAGGAAGAAGAATATTTGCATGCCCTTATCATCGCGGAGGAAGAAGATGAAGGCATGGAGGAGGATATTCAACCTACACGCTTTGTGACAAAACTGCCTACATATGTCCCGCTGCGAAAGGGGAAGGCCAAAGTGCCCAAGGACCTGGAAGAAACCAAGAATTCACTCTAGACCCTACTTCTCCCAGACAACATTGTGTTTGAAGGCATACACCTGGGTCGCATGCCAACCATGAATTTTGAAGATTGGGACCTCGCTGACTACGAGAAGTTCCCTCACGTGAAGAGCGAGAATATCATGAAGCAGAACAATGTGGGGGTTATGACAACCTTAGAGCTACAGAAATGGCTGCGCTGAGTGGAAAAGGCTGGTCTACTAAACCTGCTATGAGTGTTGCATTTCCACTTCTCCCCAATAGCCATTTTCGTCATCAGGCAGCCACTCTGCCTAGTGCATGATGGGTATCTATGGTTGGAGGAGCCTATACCCATCATGGCAAACCTAATCCATTGAATTTCTAGCTACCATACAAAGGAAAGGACCTCGCGACCATATCAAAAGGGAAGGGTAGTGATTTGGCCCTCACGGAGGCCATGAAGACAAAGTATAAGTTAGAGAAGAATAAGAGGGGCTATGCTATCTCCAGCATTAAGGACAAATTTATATGCGTAGTTACCCAAATCCTGGGTGGTAAAGTCATCCGAAAATTCCGTGCAGATGAGGTACCTACACCAGTGATCGCACTGGCCGAGCAGTGTGTGGAGGGGGTCCAGTTCAACTAGGTTGAACTCCTCTACATGGAATTCTTGAAGAACTATCGCAAAGCCTAGGATCAGGGTAAAACCTTCCACTCTGCGTGGTTGTTTCTATCCATAGTGTTCCAAAGTGTTCATAGCAGGGGAACTACCAGAGGACATTCAATCCCCCCCAATTGATAGAGATTCATCAGAGGCTGCAAAGTATGCTTCGCTCTGGGCCACGAAGGACGTGAAAATAATATGTGACATCAAGATCTTCTGGATGCTCATGGAGATGAACATCCAGATGTGGACCAATTGGAGATCGTGCTTGTTGCCCATGGTGTACAATAGTCTGCAAAGTTTTGCAGAATTCATAGCTAACATGCATAATATATACATCAAGGCATGCAAGGACACAATGAAGCAGTGGACGAAGCTACCTTTTATAGCCACTGACAGTGCCATTTTCACTATTTTGGAGGCATGGCCTCTAGAATGGTGCACCCCACATCTTGCAGAACTCGAGAGGGTGGCTTCACAAAAGAAGAAGGACGAGGCCAAGCTGCACGCCACACAGTTGGCTGAGAAAAGGAAGAAGGAAACAGCAGCAATTGAGGCACAAGTAGCACGGGAAGCATCGCAAAAAGCTATCGAGCAGAAAAAGGCTACAGAAGCAGCATCAGTAGCATAGGAGGCAGAGGAAGTGACCAATATGGTGGACGAGGGCCAAGAAATGCCTTCGCAGGAGCAGGAGGCAGAGGAAGAAGAAACAACAGAAGGGAGCACAAACCCAGGGACCGCATCCACATAGTTAAAGCACCCACACACAGCTAAGAGAGCAGGACCGAGGGAGAAGGTCAAGGCCTCGCAATTGCCATTGATCCGATCACCTTAACTGAAGGTGATATCCATGACATCGGCGAGACAGTTCGCGATGTCACAAATGAGGCTCTTTAGGATTTTAGGTAGGAGCACCAGACTATGTTGGGGGCCCTAAGAGTGCAGCTACACGAGTTATAGGTAAGGTCCCCTCAGGTGGGTACCCTTTCCAACCACCTCGCAGCAGGATCCTCGGTAGTAGAGTAAATGTTGCGCGCATGGATGGAAAACACAATAGTGTTGCCAGAAGGGGCCCTAGTAGCAGTGAATGAGGCCGATAGATTTTCGGTTAACATGATGAAAGGCCTTGGCCTTAATTTGGTTTCCCTTCCACATGAGACACTATATCTACTACAATATGGGATAGCGACAGAACTTCACGCTAGGGAGAGATGCGTGATCCAAGTTCTCAGCGAACAAAAGATAAACATGGAACAACTCAGTTTGCAGTGCAACGAATTGGTGTCATGAAACCAACAGTTGGTGCAGGTGGTAGACGACACTTGTCAATGTATCCTGGATTTGGCCATCCTAGTAGACCTACGAATAGAGGTGCAGATCCACAGATTAGCTATAGGAGTCCGTGAGGCTAGGGAAGAAATGACCAAGGTTCAGCTAGAGCTGAAGCTTCAGATTGCTAAGCTATGGTTAAAGGCGCAGCCATCCACTCCCTTGGAAATCAAAGAACAGTGCGCTAGTGCTATCATAGCAGGACTGGAGGAAATCAGAGGTGCAATACAAGAATGTACCAGCATGTTGGAATAAGCACTTTAGGTCCTCACAACTCTGCAGAAGGACCCCAACATCCAACGCTTGGAGTCAGAAGCGTGAGAAATCTAGTAGCAATATGAAAGTGTCTGAGGAACTGTGCAGACAGTAATCCTCACCCAAAGGCTTGTGAGGATGCAGCAAGCCAAAGCACTGAAGGAGCAGGTGGATGCAACGCAACACAAGGAGGCAGTTCTTGAAGCGTGCGTTTAGTTGTGGATCAATGAGGCTTTCACTATAGAAAACATCGAAGGAAAGCTTGCACACATATAGGGGGTGCACACATTAATGTAGAGAAGCACCCTAGAATCAGAGGTCTCAGAATAGAGGATGCAGCAGATACAGCAAGCAGAAGCTCAGTGCATTGTGGATCTCAGCACAATTTGAGAACAACTGGAGGGACTTCGTGCCAAGATCGTTGTGCCAATTGAGTGACTCGAGGGCGAGTTGCGATGTTTGTGTTTGGGGCTTGTTGGGCATGGAAACCCCCCAAGGCATGTTTTGGGGTTCAAAGTCCAAGTTTTGACTTAATCTTGTTGTAAAGACTCTGTGAATTGCAGGCGCGGAGCATGAAATGTATGATAGAGTCACCAGGTTGTCCGCCCTAGTCTTATAATGTAATGTCGGTCTACCCATGGTCCACGAACCATGGGATTATATAAATAGAGTAAGGTTCTAAGTGTAAAAGATAATTAAGAAGTAATAGAGAAGGAAGTAGAAGAGAAGAGCAAGAGTCTAAGTGTGTCTTGGGTCATAGGGTAGGAGAAGGCTCTGTATTTGTGTACGCAGAGACCTAGTAGTCCACAGTTGAGTGCATGGACCCCTGAAACTGAGTGTGTAAGGCGGAGTTAAGTCTGTAACCGAAGAAGAGATTAATAAAGAAAGGTTTTGTTACCGGTTCGTGTATCTATTCTTGGATTAATTCATGGTTAATGTAAATCACAAATATATTGTTTATTTACTGCACGCACATGTATGACTGGTTTATGTTGCTAAATATAACTTGACGCATACAAATAAGCTAAGTTAATCAACTAATAGAGGAATAATAGTCAAGGCTTGGGTAATAACAACGTTTGGGCCCCGAGCAACGCTGCGCGAAGGTAGCACCTCAGGTTGCGAGGAACAGGTAAGGGTCTGTAGTGACGTGCACACAGGGTCAAACCACGGACCACTTGAACTCATCAAACATCTCCATGGTGCGGAAACCTGGTTCTAGCACTCTCCCATACTACTTTGGGTGAGACCTCAGTCCATGCTCCATGGGCTATTGCTGAAAGGACTAGTAGTACCAAGATTTGTTTGGCTAAATCACCTCTAAATCTAGGTTAAGCCCCAATAAGCTAACACTTTGCATAGTTGAATGGCACTTTGATTATCATACCGAAGCGTAGTTAGATGCTGCTACAGAAAACCAAACTCTGATAGGATCTAACGAAGCCACAGGGCTTCCTTACTAGCTTCGACAGTGCCACGATACTCTACTTCTATTGAAGAAAGAGAAATGGCACTTTGTTTCTTGAAAGCCCATGTAATAGGTCCAAAACCAAGAGTGAATACATAACCTGCAGTAGATTTTTTATCATTAGGGTCACCATCCCAATCAGAATTGGTGAAACCAACCAATAAAGGAGATGCTTTTGCACTGTAATGAATCCCAAACTAAATTGTACCTTGAACATAACGAAGTATTCATTTAGATGCTTTCCGATGACTTTCATGTGGGTTTTTCATAAACGGAGAAAAAAGGCCAACAATAAAGGAAAGGTCAGGATGGGTATGAGTAAGATACAAAAGTTTTCCAACAAGCTAACGATATAAGGTAGCATCAACTTTAGGGGAAGTACAAGTGAATGAAATTTTGGCTCCAGGATAAAAGGGAGAAGGGGTTGGATTACAGCCTTCAATGTGAAAGTGGTGTAGAAGGTCACAAGCATACTTTGACTGGGAAAGGGAAATACCTTATTTGGATTGCAAGACTTGAAGACCAAGAAAATAATGCAAGTGTCCTAAGTATGTTATTTCAAACTTCTTTTTAAGGCTGGACTTCACATGGTTTATAAGGTTTGGATCACTACCAGTAAAGATAAGATCATCAACGTAAAGAAAAAGAATGATAAGTGACTTACCCACTTTCTTGGTGTAGACGGTATTGTCAAAATGACACCTAGAAAAGCCAGTATCTAAAAGAAATTTATCCATTTTGGCATACAAAGCCCGAGGGGCTTGCTTGAGACCATAAAGGGATTTCTTAAGCCGGCATACAAGGCTGGAGTCATTTTTTATAAAGCCAAGAGGATCTCCATATATATATATTTCTTCATGCATGTCCCTTGCAATAAGGAAGATTTAACATCCATCTGATGGACTTCCCATTTGAAAGAGGCAGCAAGGGAAAGAACAAGGCAGATAGAGTTCATTTTTGCAACAGGGGAGAAGGTTTTTGTATAGTCAATTCCTTCAACTTGTGAAAAACCCTTAGCAACAAGACGAGCCTTATGTTTATTAACTTTTCCATCTGGTCCAAACTTGGTTCTGTAAACCCATTTGCATCTAACAGGTTTTCGTCCCTTTGGAAGAGGAACAAGGTCCCATATATCATTTTCCAATAATGAACAATATTCTTCATTCATAACTGCATCCCAAACTAGATGGCCTAAAGCTTCTGCAAAGGTGTCAGAATCATAATTCGTTAAATCTTGAGCTAGTAAATAAGAGGCTCTATCAAACTGAAAATGTGTATGACATTGATCTATAGGATGACTTACAAGATCACCTGCTACATCTCGAGTAGCTCGGACTAATTTTGGAAGCTGAGGAGCTAAAGGAGGATCTCAAGAAGGTGGGGGGGGGGGGGATTTTCATCCTCATTGTCATCATCTGAAGAAGGAATGTTTTCAGAAGCAGAAGGGGTAGAGAGAGGTGGCACATCCAACGAACTAGGCTCATAGGACGATATATTTTCAGCAAAATTTACATCTCTGCTAATGATAACATTTTTGGATTTAGGTTGAAGAATTTTATATCCTTTGACATCTTTAGAATATCCAACAAAAATACATTTTTCACTTTTAGGTTCTAAGGATTTATGTATCTCATCTGGAATATGGGTCCATGTTTCACATCCAAAAACACGAAAGTGACTTACATCAGGTTTAATTGAGCTCCATGCTTCTTCTGGAGTGATATTCTTTAAAACTTGTTAGGAGTGTGATTTACTATGTAGTTTGCACAGTTAATTACTTTTACCTAAAAATTAAGACTAAGTCCTTTAGATTGAAGCATACAATTAGCCATTTCCTTTAAGGTATGATTCTTCCTTTCAGCTACACCATTTTGATGTGGAGTATATGGAACAACATGTTGCAATTTATTCCATGCTCAGTGAAAAAGTTGATGAATTTGTTATTAACATATTCTTTGCCATTATTAGATATTATCTTAAGAATTCGATGTCCAGATTGTTTCTAAAAAAAGGCTTTAAAGGCCAAGAACATGTTAAATACTTCACTCGATTTTTAAGAAGTATACCCAAGTGTGTCTGGAGAAATCATCAATTTATTTTAAGAAATACTTGTAGCCAGAGAATGAAACAATTGGAAGTGGACCACATAAGTCACTATGTGTCTAGTCAATTTAACGTCTTAAATTGCTCTACATAAATTAGCAATCCGGGTATCGTAAACTGATGAAGTGTGGTGCACCATATGTGCTTAGTTAACCTTTTTCTTACTTTATTTTGTTTTTGGATTTATCTTTCCCTAATGTGTGATGGTGAGGATGAAAGTGAAGTATGGAGTATAGATGGTGATGGTTTCTACAGTGATTTTCTCAAACTTGAAAGTGCTTAAAAAGAAAGCTTTAAAACAACTAAACTGAAATCAATTCTTAAGAGAAAATAAATGCATCAAATGGTGAACTAATGAAAATGGCCCAGTATCCTTGTTTCTGAAAATGAAAAGAAAGCAAAAACTTGAAAAACAACTCAAACTAAAGGCAAAGCAACTAATTCACACTACTTAAACTCTTCAGATCCTTTACCCTTCAGCTCAATCTACCTTGTGGGAAGCAACCATGAACAAGTCAAGCAATATGATATCTAAATGGCAAGAAATTAAATTGCATAAAAGAAACTAGTCACACTACTTGAACTCTTCTGGTCCTTTACCCTTCATCTCACCTTGTGGGAAGCAACCATGAATAAGTTTAAGCAATATGATAACTAAATGTAAGTTGCATAAAAGAACTAATCACACTACTTAAACTCTTCTAGTCCTTTTCCATTCAGCTCAACCTACCTTATGGAAAGCAACCATGAGTAAGTAATATGACAACTAAATCACACTACAATTAGTAATATTATGATTCTTTTCTGATATAGCCATTTGACCACAGAAAGAAATCATAAATTGATGAGCAGTATGATGTCTAACTAGCAGAAAAAAGAAATAAGAAAATCACAACTTGAAAAGGACAATGCTAAACTAAAACTCCAGAAAATAAAAGTTAGCAGGAAGGACAAGATGATCTCATATGCCAAAAGTTATCAAAAAGATGAAAAATTGCAACCGGTTGAACACACTTGCATGAATGAAAAATCTAATCTATCAAACTTGAAAGCAATCAAATGACATAATGAAATCAAAGCAAATATTTACAAAATGAAATCTACTCTACCTTACATTCAAATATGCTCCATGACATCTACTTCACATCTCCTTCCATGTTGAGAACATCAAAGCTTTATTCAATTCTTCAAAATTACAAAGTGCAACAAAGCTCTCCAAAGCTTTCAAAAGCCATCAAGGAAAAACTACAAACTCCAAGCTAAAGAACTAACTCTCATAAGCTAAGCTAACAAATGAAGGAGAGAGATCTCCTATTTATACAAAAAGATGAGAAGCCATCTCATTAATGAGAGTCCATGAATCTCTCCCTCTATCTCTAGAGTCCTAATCAAAATAGGAACTGATAAGACACATGTCTTTTTAGAGTTACAATACAATTAGGAGATGTGACACATGTCCTCATGATCCCATGATTCTTTCCACTCAAATTCGAATTTGGCCTTAGAGTGCCACATAAGGGTCTTCTAGAAGCCTCCTTTCAACCTACACATGTCAACAATCTCAACCCATTTGTTAGGTATAAGCATATGCACATTATTTTCTAATTTTTAACCACAAATTCACTTAAAAGGCTTAGAATTAATAAAGATTGGAAAAACATAAATGTGGCCCAATGATAATGAAAGTGGGATGAATGTGGTGACATAGTAGTGAAATGGAGGTGAATGGAAGTGATATAATGGACATAATAGTGAAAGTGTAATGGAAATGAATGACATTTTCAAGACTCAACACTATGCAAAAGCTGTAAAGGGGCCGAGGCATGCCAAGAGGTACATTTTTCAAAACCATCCCGATGATGTTTTTTGAGTACACAGCTGGAACAAACATCATCTCTACAAGATACCATAGGAAGACCTGTCAACATATTTTCTTTACGTATATTTTGAAGGGAGTGATAGTTTAAGTAACCAAATCACTCATGCCAAAGTTTTCTCACTTCATCATTATGAGCAACAAATACCGAGGGAAGAGTTGATTACCCAAAGTTTTTGAACTTATACAACTTTGTAGAATCATGAACAATGCCAATAGCTAAAATCTATCTAGGATCTCTTAGGTCCTTAATTACAACATCATGAGGTGAAAATTCAACGGTTTTACCTTCACCTGAATGAGTTATCTGATATATAGATAGAAGGTTGCAGGATAAGGTAGGAACACGTAATACATCATTAAATTGACCATTGTCTAGATGAATAGTTCCAGTCCCTACAACACTAAGAGATCTATCATCACCAACATATATATTTTTGGTGTTACAATCATTTAAAGAAGAAAACATGGCTTTGTTTTTGGCCATGTGATAAGAATCTCCAGAATCAATAAGCCATTCATGAGAATGAGAAGAAGAAGATATATTTAGTGCATAACCAGACCAAGATGCTTGACAACCACATGCAAAAAGTGTTATTCCCGAAGATGAAGTTGAATTTAAAGAGTGCTCCAAATGGATGTTATGCTTCTTCATTGCTTCTTCCAAGGCTTCTATCTTCTCAAAGTATTTGGATTCTAAGTGGCCATCAAGATTACAAAAGTTGCAATGTCTATTAGTCTTCTTCCATTTCTTTTTAGTTGCCTTATCATTTTCTAGAGTTGACTTTTCATTGTGAACTTGAGATTCCTTAGAACCCTTGTTTGGTTTAGGACCATTTTTCTTAGGATGTTGCTTCTTAGGATTCTTTGAACTTGGTTGTTGTTGGGTTGCTAAGGATTTCTTAGAAGAGTTTCCAGTATTAAGAAGACCAAAATGTAAGATTTTTTCTTGCTCTCTTATTAAAGAATCAAAAAAAGCATCAAAAGAGGGGGAATTGTAGTCTTGTCCTTATGAAATAAAGGCTTCTCCAGTAGAACATAAGGTGGAAACAAACACATAGTAGTTTGGTTGTAACTTAGTAATAATGGAATAGATAAGACTACCATCTTCTTTCTTAACCTTAACACCTTCCAAGAGAATTCTAAGGGTCTTGAACTTGGAAAAAAAATCTTCAATGGAAGAAAAATTATTAGGGTCCAACATAAGCAAGTCATTTTCGAGTTGATGGGCTCTAATTTCATTTTTAATTCCAAAAACTTTATTGAGTTGTTTCATTGCTTCGTCAGGGGTATCAATTTCTGTGATATGGAATCTAAGGTATAGAGGAATAGACATCCCTATCAACCCATGTGCTTGATCTTGCTTATTTTTCCATTTTGCGTTCTTATCTTCATCTTTAGGTTTAGACTCTTGGCGTGAGGCTATTCTACAAAGACCTTTACTTCTAAGTAAATTCACGATGTAGGATAGCCAATGGAAGTAGCTTGTGCTGTCAAGAATAACTAGGTATGGAATTTCCATTTTAAAAGAAACCAAAGTTTTATATGATGAAACTAAATTTTTTAATGGAAAGATCTCAAAAAACCAAACCGATTAAAAAAAACGACTCTGAAAACGACTTCCGAGTGAAGAAGTTATGGCTTTTTGAAGAAAATTTGTTGAAAATGCCAATGAAACACGTGAATGTTTGGAAGTGGATGACAATGTTATATTTCAAAAAAAAAAAACCTTTCCAAACTTAATCTAATTATCTCACTTAAAAAAAAAAATTACTTTGTGTGACCCAATTTTGTAAACAATAGTAGATCTAGGAAACAACAGTCGGATGTAGTTGTACCGGCTTTGGATTGGGATCACCAAAGGATGTGGCCCTCAAATAGCTCTGATACCATGTAGGAATTTACAGGGTCAGTTCCTTAGATAGAACATCAAAGGAAATCACTCACAAATAGATCACAGATCATTACACTAGTATTCTTGATGTGGTTAAAACCCTCAAAGAGGGAAACAGTCCACGGCCTGAGCCAATGTGGCCACTTCAAGAAATTTATTAATGTAAAAGAAATAAAATTTACATAAGCTTCTCTCATGAATTGTCACCTTACAAATTACTCTCCATGCTCTTTAAATAGAGATCACGGACCAATCGGGTGTTAAGCCACATATCAAGTGTCGTAATACTAAGGAGAGAATGAACCATTAGATCACTTCATGTCTAGAACATATCATGACCGTCAAATTGTAAGTTACAAAAAGTAAATACTAAAGAAACACACTTTAGCTAACTATACACTAGACCAAGTTATACTTAATTATTTCCTATGTGTCAGAATATCCTAACACTAAAAGACTTTGGGAAAAACTACAAAAGATCTATGAAGAATTTGGCTTTGTGCCTGCTAGATCAAAACTAAAACATGTGGAACAAAAACAAAAGAATGATCATGAATCAAAGGAAGTAAATGAAGGAACCAAAAAATGAAAGACATTGAAGATGAAAAATGCATTGAAGAAAAGGTTGAAGTAAACCTTGAAGAAGAACTAATGGATTATCTAAAAGAAATAAGTAGATTGACAAAAGAAAATTAAGAGCTTGAATAAAAGAATCAAGGCCTTGATCATACAAAGGAAGAACTTTTTCTCCTAAGACTCCAAGAAGAAAAAGATATAAGGACTTTATAAATCTTTTAGCAAAATTACATCAACAAGAAAGGAGACATGAAGAAGAAGTAAACTCCCTAAAAGTCCAGCTAGAATAAGAAAAAATAATAGATGAAGTGATGAAGATCTAGCTGATGAAGAAAGAATAAGATTGTGAGAGATTTAAAAAAGGTATTGTTTCCTTGAGGAATGAATTTGGAAAGCTCAATAAGAACTTGAAAAGTTCGCAAATATTGGATAGTATTCTCAATTGTCAAAGATCAAGATTTGACAAATTAGGTCTTGGCTACACAGGTTAGACTTCATGCAAGGATGATGAAATCCTTAAATTATCTAAAATAAAAATCAAGGTAAAACCTAAGAACCATATCCTTTATAGCTCTAGTCCTAGTGAGAGCAAGATAGTTGAGTTTGGAAGAACCACTTCACCAAGAAGTTATGCAAGTGATTTCAAGGGATTCATACACAATGCATGTAGGACTAAGGGTCGACAAAGTTCTAAGGCTCGTCCAAGGCATAAAAAATTCAAAATATCAAGAGATTTCTACTCATCTAGGTACATAAGGATTTTCTCTAGTTATTGTTATTCTTGCACTAATTTTGGTCATAAAGTTACAGTTTGTAAAGCATACTGCAAGGATGATCATAATCGTTATCATCAAAACCCTAGAAGGAATATTGCTAGGATACAATGTAGAATACTCAATGGATATTATAGCTCAGTTTCTCCACATTCAAGTTCAATATAAAATGCTATCAATGTCACAGTTTTGGAGATATGGCACAAATATGCAGAAGTAGGATAAATGGGTTCCTAAGCAAATTAAAGAACAAACTTTATCTATAAAACATACAAAAGTTTGGAGAAGAAAACAATTTGAACCAAGAAATGAACTTTCCTTGAGTGTTCCAAACACTTATTAAGGAATATGTTGGCCACCAAGATCAAAACGAGGATGGAGGGTTATATGATGATAATTATTTTGACTACGTAAAATCTTTCACTCCCTTTGAGAAGTGACTTTTCAAACACTTTGAATAAATGTTGGGAAAACTAATTATCCTCAAAAATGCTTTAGAAGTATATTATCTTCTACTTCACCAATATTATCTTTCTCAATCAATTTCAAAAGGTCAGTAATTGTCTTATGTAATCCCATTTCCCAAAGAGAATGACCTTTTGTAGCTTACATAACTTATGCATGATTTAGATGTAGAGCAATTAACATGAAAAAACCATACATGCATATGTACAATCCAGATGACACCCAGAGTCATCCAGAAAAACATATAGGTGGAGACTTTCCAGCTGAAAACATCATGAAATACAAAAATCAAAGGTTTTCCAAAGATTTAAGTCATAAAGTCTACCAGTGTAGGCCATCCAAAGGCACAAATTAGCAAACACACATTTTTTCATTGATATTTGCGTAGTCCAACAAAAGTTTGAATTAACTGTCCAGGACCACTTCACAGACTTAGAATTGGGATTCCCTAACATATACCACCTAAGGACAACCAATTTTGAGTCAACTTGGACATACACAACCCCCAAGGGATCCTCTTGTCCTACTCATCAGTCATTTTCTCAATAATGGACTAAGGGAGGGAAGAGGAGTTCAAAATTTATATAAATGGGCCATTTGAAGACCAAGAGAAAGAAGAAGTGAAGCATTGTTATGCTAGCAAAATTGCTCCACAAAAATTCATCATTTCCTTGAGAAGAGTATTTCACCATTGAGATAGTCTTGATAATTCTTTGATAGAGAGGAAGCTTGCAAGGATATTGAAGAAACACAATTCCTTGTTGAGGATTTTTTAGCACCATTGCTCATACAATTCTCTCCAAGTGTTTGGAATTCATCTATTGTATCTCTTCTACTTTCAGCAACCAATAAAGGGAGTCATTTTCCTTATAAAAAATTGACTTGTTTACTTCATTAAGCTTTGTTCTATATGTTATCTAGCATAGATTTTAGTTTATGTTTATGTATGCATTGCTTCCATTATTTTAGTGCTTTTTTATTGTAGTTGTTCACTAACAACAAAAAAATTCATGTTTACTCCTAGGTAGCAACCAACTTCAAGGAAATTGTTTTTGGTACTCCATGGTAGCAGAAACACCATAATAAGATGGTGACTCCACTAGTTGTCTTTCTTCGATCTAACGATTGTTTTTGCAAGACCTTTCTCTCTGAATTTTTGTTTAATTTTTTCTCTATAATTTCTATAAAAAAATTTCAGGCCACATGGGATATGTTTTCAACTGGAGAAAGTTAGTCCTTTACCTTTTTCCATTGTTTGTGTGGATTTTGTCGCAGACGGATGTGTAGTCCACACACCCGTGCACAGGAAAACCCAAGTAGTTTATAGAGAGCTCAAAAAACCATTGTAATTTTTCTTTCCTGGTGATAGTCAACCTTTAATGAATTTCCTTCACCTCTGCAAATTTTTTATCATTATTTTAGCTTGTTTAATTGCTTTACTAATCAATATTAGTAGGATAATTACTTAGTCTTTACTTTTAAAAACATTTTTCATCTCACACATAGATTAATTAGGAGGAAAGTAAGTGGCCCATAATCCACACATATTTTTTACTAACCAAATAATTTTTATTTCATTAATATTTGGGACTAGGAACAAGTGTTATTAAACAAAGGGAGTAGCCCTTGCTTCCCTTTCATTTTTGAGACGATTTTGGGCTTGCATCTGAAACCTTTCTTAATGCACTTAGTTTATTCGTTTCCCTATATGCTCACATAACATAATTAGGAAAGAAGTAAGTGGCCCATTATCCACACATTATTTATTTTCTTTCAAGGAACAATCAAAACATAGCATAATTACGAGATTTGTAAAGGACCGTCACATTTCCACATTGCCTCACATTTTTGTATGCTCACGTTTTCACTTGCACACACTAAACACCCCACACACTAAGCTACTTTAAACTTGGTTTCAAAGGGAATCCATTTCAGGATCCTTTGCAATTAGCTTATTCTAGCTTACAATTTCACATCATAAGTGAAGTAAGACTTCGTAAAAGAAACCATATCATTAAACACATTAAATTCCCCATAAGGGCCACAAAGAATTTATAATTCAAGTTAGGACCATTGAGGGTAGGCATCCCATAACATTCCATGGTTATATTACATTTTGAAAAATAGAAGTTATCTTGTAGGGTGCTTAGATATTTCACCATCTCACTAAAAATACTACCCAAACACACCAAAGACTCGATTCAGAGGGGCTTTGGCTTAGGTTCCAGTGTGTGCGGTACCATGTGGGGCTACCCAACATGCATAGTGCTCGGTAATAATGGCTGATTACCAAGAAGCTAAAGACTCAGTTTCCCCCATGAGATGAAGGTACCATAGTGGCCAAATTTAGGGCATCTTTCCCTATAGGTGGAGGTGCAGGAAGCACTAAAGCCTCATCATTACCTTGGTTGATTCTTTGGCTGCTATAAAGTGTCTCCTATTCTTTCAAGACGTTGCCCCAGTACCCGTCAAAAGATATCTTTGCAAGGCCTAGTTATTGCGAGAGAAGAAAGGACATATAGGTCTTATAGGATTTTTATCATACGCAAACAAGAAAAAACCCTTTTTTGATTGATTGATCACATAGTATAACTTAAAAGGAAAATAACCATTTATTTTTCACTTTTTTTTTTTATGTATGTGATTTAATTTCTTTGATATATATCATCCTCTCACCCATAAGTAGCATACTCCATTTATTGACACCATAAGGGACACCACAACACCTCGTCACTCTAGGTGCTTCCAAAACCTCCCCCCATTACTGGGAGGTGTACCAGGTCTCTCACCATTTAGGTGAAGAAGACATCGTGCAACCACTATCATTGATTCAAATTTTATTGGAGAAAATTTGGTTGGGACTCCTCCCCCTCAAAGAACTCCTTTCACTACCCTGCAAGAGATTCCTCACACCACCCCTTTAGGGAGCCCAAACAATACCCCTTTGGGGAGTCCACATGTTACCCCTCCGGGTAGCCCATCTCACATAGTCTAGTAGGGCACTCCTTTGCACATCATCATTCAAAATCGTTTTGCAATGGAAAACAAGGGCCCATTTTTATCATCCCTAAATATCCTAGATCTTATAAAGTTAACTAATGATCCCATTACTCATAACCATAATTGGCCCCCTATGTCAACCAAGTTAGCTTTGGATACACCAAAATTCGAGGGAAAACATGGAGAAGATCTAGGAAACCATATAATGACCTTTCATATGTGGAGGTCATCTAACAACATCACAGGCGACTCAATTCGCCTACAACATTTTCAACGCACTCTCACTGGGCCTGCGCCAAAGTGGTATATAAGAGAATCATCTGGTTCCCATGCAACCTTGGACTCTATATCTAGGTCATTTTTCACTTCTTTTTAGCTCCCATTTTGGTAGGGCACTGGCCTAGAGTTTCTTATCCATTTCCGACAGACTTGTTCCGTACATATCTCGAGCCATGTTCATAAATGGTAGAAATGTCATAGTCTATGCAAGGTAAAAGTAGATAAGGACCTCATCGTTGACTTGTTTTTGAAATATCTCATAGTAAAAATCTCAAAATATGTGGTTAGCACATTCCCAAAAAATAAGGAAGAGGCTATCAGTAAATCTCAACAATCTGAGCTAATTTATACTCAGTCTAGGTAGCTTTATCATGTCCTTTCATATGCCCCTCGATTGAAGTATTTTAGATCAAAAACACCAGGAACATCAAGTGTTGTGGATGGTTTGATTGGCATCATAGCCCAAAATCAACCCAAAAACACTTTCCAACAAGCTAGAAACATGTACCATTTCCCAACCAATTACCAGCCATATGGTACCTAATCTGTAGTACAACTATAATCCAACATGGGATATTATCCCATTCTGTTTGCACACTCGCAGAACCATGTTATGCAAAAGGGCCAGTATCCAATCATGAAAGGGAGTTAACATCCTCCCATGCAAGGTGGTTAGTACACCCCACATATCGAAGAGGCAGTTTCCGCCACCCAAAGCACCTACACCAACTCAGGGCAAGGGAATCCCTACTTCCCTTTTACTGCATCCCAATAGAATACCCCCCTAGGAAAACCTAATTCTGGGGTTAATTTGGTACAACCCTCTTTCCCACAACGACAATAGTTTTTTGAACAGCCAAATATGACAAACTCACAAAATGCCAACAGAAATAAAGGAAAGAACAAACCAAAAGGGGAACCTGGGCAAGGGGAAACAACCAACAACAACCGTCACAGACACTAACCATGGGAAATTCCCCTAACCAGAACCAAAACCAAGGCCCAATCAATAACAACTCGCAAAATAATAATAAGAACACTAGGCTAAGGACTAATCATGCTTGTGCTATTTATGGGGAATATGGTCATTATATCCACCACTGCCCTCAACTCTCTTAGTTGAAAATGATGAAAGATACCAAGGGGAAGGGCGGACCACACCAGAAAAATTTGATTATGCAAGATCCTCTCCCCATTAGGGAGTAGTGAATACCAAGCATGAAAACCCCCAACAGCAGTATCAGAATCCCCTTGGAGAGAATTCCATGGATACTACCAATCGTGACATCTACATGGCAGGAGAGGAATTTCTTTGGAAAACACGAAACAGGGACTATGGAACCCCTCCAAAAACCAACTCTTCAACATCAACCATGACTAAAACTATGGCCCCTTTGACCTTGCCTCAACCCCCTTTTGAAACCATTCCACGTATGGCTAAAGGGCCACTTCATCAAGCAAGGTTTATGTCAAAGGAAACTCATAGTTACAGTAATGTGGATGATCTAGCCCAATCTCCATCCACCATGTCAGGGCTTGACGTTTTGAAAACTTTCCCAACCCAACAGAAATCCCTTCTTTACACATTAGGAGAAATTAACCGAGTCAATTCTTGACTGATGGCTTTCAACTTGGATAACGCTACCCCATGCCTTCCATTAATCATTACCTTCCAGATTTTGGTCACCATAATCAACCTCTATCATTGCATTGTTGACGGGGGGCATATACTTGCATCATGTTAAAGTCAATTTGGTAGAAGTTTGGTTCTCCCGAACTAAAATCATCACCCATTACACTTCGAGCATACGACAATCACCCATTAGCCCCCATAGGAATTTTCAAGACGAACTAGTAGAACTTATCGGAAAAATCATTCTCATCGACATAGAATTCCCTGATGCACAACTTGATTACGACATCTTTTTGGGTCATAGCTACATGTATGATATCATTGTGGTGGAATCTTCCATATTCTGTATCATGATGTTCCCCCATGATGGGAAAATCGTTATGGTAAATCAACTCACACACTACATGAAAAATGCCACAAACACCCCTAACAGGGTGTTACCTTTTGTAGGATCCCACAAATATGTTTACAAGTTTTACTAAAACAACCCTAGGGATGTTCAAACCATCATCATTACTTAGCACATACCCTAGAGACCCACCCCTATTAGTGCCCCCCCTTCGGCCCTGGTGTACAAGATGAGTTCATCAAACACATCACAAGCATAGGAACTAGTTCCAAACACCTCTAATGTTGTGATTACTAACTCAACATTCCCACCCTACACTATCACTTAAAATCCTTTCTTATATCCCCCACCTATTTTTGTTTCACTCTAAGTTATGGCAACCCTCACATTGCCAAATATGGCTTTAGTGATACTTGTCTGGAATCTGGACCCACAAGCCATGTCTTCACACTCAAGTATTACCTCGATAGGCATCATTCCTATAGCACCCTCTTAGGAAGCCACCCCAAATCGAGCTATGCCAGTTTCAACACCAACAGGTGCTGACAAGAGGGATAAGAAAAAAGGAAAGAAGGTGGAGACCTCTAACGCTGCCTCACCTAGGTTACCACCACCCCGCGCTGTATGAAAAGTAGTAAGACACCCTACCAACTTGTGCCTAAAGTTACAAGAGTTGAAAGCCCTTCCTCATGACCAAACAACACCAGCAGCCCCACCTCCACCCTCAGGAGAAAATGCCACCCCAACACGAAATAAGACATTATGCATTAACCATGCATGTGATATATGTGCGGAGTACAGACATTACACTATTCATTGTCCCAAAATTCTTTGTTATCAAGATGCATTGGGAGCCCTTGCTCAAACCAATACCACAACCCAATCACTTCCCACCACATTAGTAACAGACAATGGGTCCAAAAAAAAAATTTCTATCTTTGAGGAAGAAGCTTCATGCTCATATTCCTCTTACACCTATGGTCACACAACCTCCCATCATACAAGGAGGTAACTAGGATTAGTGACACCTCAACCTACCTCCATCTGTGCCTTATGCGATGAATTTAGACATATGATTAACCAGTGTCTCAATCTACAGGAACTTAGGAAATGGTACAAGGTCCCTCAAGTTGTCCATATTGACAGACCCAGGAGCAAAATCCATAACTTCCACATTTGTATGTGGAACCATCATAATCGATTTTTCCCAACCCTTCCCAGATGGCATGAATCATTTACTCATCTTCTCCAATATAATGATAGGACCTCGTCATTTGTCCAAACAGATACCCAAACCCAAAACAACCCATGATAGGCACCCCTCACAAACACCTTAACAAGCCCATCATCAGTAGCTATGCAAGACACCGCAACACAAACCATATATCACATTAGTGCCAGTGGCTACCCTCAGGAACCCATAAGAGAAATATTACTACCACCTAGTGCTAACGACACAAAACACCATATACAATTCATTTCCTTGATTGTAGGAACCATGATTCGTGTTGCCTTCTCATCAGTTTTTGGTGTCAATATCTTTACACCCACCACAAAGGTGGTGCCACCCCTGACTGTGAAAACCCATGGAATCTACGCATTATCAACATCACTAAGTTCTATAACAGTGACCACCAAGTCATTTTCTTATTTTTCAACTAGCATCGTTATATCTCAATACCATCCTCATGACCTCCAACAATATTTAACACCTTTAGACCATCTTTTTCACTTAGATGAATATATTCTGGAGGCCATGACGAAACTAGACTATCCTTGGGATGCCATGCATCATCAGACTTTCTTCTTACCATATAAATATTTCTCACCTACTAAGGCAGCAAGTCACAACATCTACACAATAGAAACAAATGACTTCCTACCCCCCAGGATTGTTGGGAAATCCAAGGAGATGGCATTTAAACGATTTCCCTTATCATGACATTATCTTGTGATGTTTTCATTATTATTATTAGTTCTTTTGATTTATATTTTCTTATCACCAAGCCTAATTCCAAGCAACAAATAAAAGAGTACACAAGATGTAGGCACACTACCAACGAAAAACCCCACTCTAAGGGAAAGCCCAGTCAAAATTCTTCCTTGCATAGATTTAAGATGAGACAACCAAGACCCTTACAACTTAGAGTCGAGACTACCTCCATCCATTTAGTCAACCTTGTCATGTAATTCTTCATTTCTATCATCCTTATAGAAATCATCCTTCTTTACACTTTAGTCCTTGCAATGGCACCGAATGAGCACTAAACCATCCTAGTTGTGATAACATCAATTTTACTTCACTGAGATAGAACTGAAGGTTGTTCGTGAGATACTAAAGAAAGGAGATTTCCTCACTGTAATAACACCAATATATAACCATTGTGGTAGAACCGAGATTCACTGTGTTAAAACACGATAGACCCACTATAACATTACTGAATTAGATTAGCACCAAAAACGTATTCATTGTAATAGCCTGAAACTATGATAGTTATGAGGTTTATTTATTCATCATATCAACAATCAATCTGAGCTTCCTTCACTGTAATAATACCAAAATATAGCTACTGTATTGGCACTGAAATTATTCCTATGATGGTCAAACTTATTTAAGAGATAATCTGAACTTCTACATCTGTGTTTAATGCTAGTTTTTTAGGATTTAATATATAGTTGTTTCCACATTGAAATGAGCTGACATGACCATGTGAGGAGATCTGTCACTATAGTTAGCCAACTTCAGTTCTTCTAAGTTTAGCCGACTTGATAAGGATTCTTTCAACAACAAAGATAAGATATGGATGGAGGAGTCTTCACAAATTGACTTTGAAAAATAACCTAAAGCCTACAATGGAAGCTTGACCTAAGACAAATGAACCAAGCATGAAACTCATGCTTTAATAAGTCAATTTCAATCAATTATAATATAAAAAAATTATTTTCTTTTGACAGATATATTAAATTTTGACTTCAAGTACAATTATGAAGACTGAACCTAGTTACATCTTCCAACACTCCCTCTTAACTAGGGAGGAATTCATATTTACATATAACCAAAGAGGTACATGGAAGATCTCCAACCACATTATCTATGAAGAATTTTAGGCACCACAATGCCATGGACTAGATTCCTGACTAGGGAAGTCTATCCATTGGTCTCTTAACAATTTAGGCACCACAATGCCACAGACTAGATTCCTGACCAAGGAAATCTATCTGGGTGGGACTAAGATGGACATAATCTTTCAGCCTCTCTAGGTACCATTAGCCTTACTTGCTAACCATAAACTCAGAGATCTAGGTGCATGTCAGAACTCAATCAACAACACCACCCTTCCAACTTCGGGACTTGGACATCAACACAAAGTGTCAGCCAGATGTCCTCCCAGACCATGCTTCACACACAAAGACTCAACACCCCTTGATCCAACAGATCAAGGAAAATAAATATCTTCCAATCAAACTGATCAATAACTAGAATGTTATCAAAACCTTCAAGAGATTTACCTGTACAAACATAACCCCAATCAATAATATACTTTCACATATACATAATCAAATACAAACCTTCGAGGTCTTCCAGACAACCTGATGTTGCTTCTCAACTTTTCATAGTAGGACTATCAACCAAATATTTGACAAAAGATTCCTCAATCATATACTTTACTTTCCTACTTCATATACAACAACATATCTTCCAAAAAAATCTCCAATCAAAACTATGTTATGCCCTCCCTCTCATCTAGGGAGCTTCCCTTTATCCAGGCTCCCTCTTAATCTTAGGGAGATATTTCTTATTCAAGCTCCATCTTAACCCAGGGAGATCAACTTATTTACTTCGACATCAAAGAATATTTTGTGGCTTCTAATCACTTCATCAAATTTATCATCATTCACATCTTGCTTATCATATCAACAAAAATCTTCACCATATAGAAGATTGTGTACCTACACAACTTGGATAGAAAGTACAAACAAATCTATAGAAGCATGGAGTTAGCCATATCATAATTACAGAAGTATTTCAACTTTATATTTATCAAATACCCAAACTCGATTATAAACAAGAGACACATACTCTTCAACATCTTGTTGGGGACTTTGTCATAAACCCTAAACTACTTCATTACATCTAGGGTTTCAGTGTTTCTTCCAAAGGTATGAAATACCCTACTACAACATATATCAAACCCTAGAAACAATTCAAACAAAAATAGATCCTAAGGCATCTAACAACTTTCAGAATTAATATGTTAGACTTCCCACTAGGTTTTCATACAAATCATAGAATTGATACAAGAGAATTAATCAATTAAAACTAATCACAACTTAGTCATCAACATGACCATCTTCCACTAGGGTTAGTTTCAAACCCTATATTTTTCAATCAAACATAAATCACAACTAAAACTAATTTTTCAACAATCTTGCACAAATATCAAATTATCACATTGTCATCACATGTCAGATATTTTCACTTCTACTAAGGTTTAACTCCAAACCCCTAGAATTTCACAAATACTAAAATCCTAGAGAAACAAACTTTGTCTAGTGCTTAGTTCGAGACCCTAGGATTCATGGTCACTAATAAACAATTCATGCATCTAGTAATTCATCATCATGCATAGGAATTTCATATCATGTGTTAGTCAAACCCAAACTCACAAATATCAATAAGACTAAGATAAATTACAAACTTGATTAGACTAGGGTTTGATAAGATAAACACACATTCCAAGTAAATCGTTTCTAAGACACTATAAGGGTCTTTCTTACACATTCCACCAAACCCTAATGAGCTAGGTTTCAATATAGGAACATAGCAAACCCAAAATTACCAATAATTCAAAGTTTCATGATTTTAGACTTTATCATTCAACCCTAACTACTTAGGCTTTCCTGATCATACAAAAATCCCAAACATTTCTCAATAACCCTAATTTGTTTAGGGTTTCATATATTCACATTAGCATACCTTTAGGTTAGGGTTTCATACATTCACATTAAGATACCCTAGGTTAGGGTTTTCCAAATAACCTATCTAGGGTTCTATCAAATCGGTTAAGAATATGAGTGGGGTAGATTTATCAAGTGATGAATCACCCAAAATAAGAATCATTATGATTCAATATAGCTAGACATAACAATGTTAGTAATAGATTGTCAAATGAATAAACATTTAAATAAATCAATGTTTCGTACTTTAAGGCATATCTTTGTTTCTTGGCAAACCTTGTAGGGACTCCTTGAAGTGCCATTATATTTTGTACATGTAACAAATACTTCTAGACAAAATATGTGATACCTAGAATATGATGTTAGCTCTCAATCTATATTTTCTAATAATTGGAGGATGGAATCCTTTATATAAAAATCAAAATTTTCTTTCCTTCTAATTAATACTAAGATTTTACTTGGCATCCTAGATTTCTTTATAAATCCTAGAAGATAAGGGTAAGGTTCTTGTATGTTCTAGACTAGGGTTAAGTGGACCATCTAAGATAATAAAATCTTATAAATATATGTACCTTGAGTTTACATGCCTCTAACTTCTTTAATTGAGAGATCAATGTTTCATATTGATGCTCTCCTTGAAAACTGTAAACACATTGTTAGAGGACTAAAGCATATATCTGTGTCCTTTTCAGACTTCGGGTTCTCTTCAAACTGAATACTTCTTGTAGATATAAATACCTCATATCATTGGTGGATCTCCATAGGCAACTATTCCGAGACCCTTTTACTCAATGAGTTGTAGACCGAATGTGCTACTTCAATGTATACATATCATTGCTTCAATCTTATCATCACTTCAACACTTAGTGCTTCAACATATCAATGAGCCCAAATTCTTCTTCATGACTGTGATTGTGACTTCTTCCATTTCTAAAGTTTTTTTGAAATACGAACTCAATTCCTTAAGATAATCTAAATTATTCTATTGTCTGCATTTCTTCACTGTGATGAATCTGAACTTCACACTATACTTACTTCTAAGATATCACTAAAGTAAAACCTTGTCACTTGATTTGTCTTATTGAAACCTTTTTTGTAATTTAAGTGAAGTATCATTCCTTGACTATGATTTTACCAATCCTCATACTATTGCAAACTGATCTAAACTTGTCAACTTGAGGAATACTGGAACCCTCCTTTTTCTTCAAGGTGTGAATGAACTAGCTCACTGTATCCATCCTTTCAATATACCTTAGGATAGTAGCTCAGAAATGTCCTTGGAATCTTGATCTTGATCTTCAATGCAAACAAAACTTCCCACTAAGAATGCTTCAAATATGTATGCATGTTCTTCAAACTACCTTTAACCTTTACCATAGCTCTGATACCATGTTGGGAAATCCAAGGAGTTGGCAGTTAAATGATTTACCTTATTATAAAATGATCTTGTGATGCTTTCATTATTATTATTATTAGTTATTTCAATTTATATTTTCTTATCATCAAAACTAATTCTGAACAACAAATAAAAGAGTACACAAGATGTAGGCACACTTCTAGGGAAAAACCCCACTCTAGGGGAAAACCTAGTCAAATTTCTTCCTTCAGTAGATTCAAGATGAGACAACCAAGACCCTTACAACTTAGAATAGAGACTACCTCCATCCATCTAGTCAATCTTGTCATGCCATTATTCAGTTCTATCATCCTTCTATAATTCATCCTTCTTTACACTTCATTCCTTGGAATGGCACTGAACGAGCAACAAACCATCATAGTTGTGATAACGCCAATTTTACTTCACTGAGATAGCACTGAAGGTTGTTCACAAGATATTGAAGAAAGGATACTTCCTCACTATAATAGCACCGAGACATAATCATTATGGTAGCACCGAGATTCACTATGGTAGTATCAAGATAGACCCGCTAAACATTACCGAACTAGATTAGCACCAAAAATGTATTCATTGTAATTGCCTGAAATTGTGATAGTTATGAGGTTTATTTACTCATCATATTAGCAATCAATATGATATTTCTTCATTGTAATAACGCTGAAATATAACTATGGTAGTGGAACTGAAATTATTCTTGTGATGACTGAACTTATTTCAGAGATAATACAAACTTCTACTTCTATGTTTAATGCGAGTTTCTTGGGCTTGTATATATAGTTGTTTCCACATTGAAATGACTTGACATGACCATGTGAGGAGATGTGTCACTGTAGTGAGACAACATGTGTTCTTTTGAGTTTAGCTGACTTGATAGGGATTCTTTCAACAACAAGGAGACTAGATGGATGGAGGAGTCTTCAAAAATTGACTTTGACAAATAATCTAAAGCCTAAAATGGAGGCTTGACCTAAGACAAATGACCCAAGCATGAAACCCATGATTTAATAAGTCAATTTCAATAATAAGAAAATTATTTTTTCTTTTCTTTTGACAAATATATTACATTTTTACTTCAAGTACAATTATGAAGACCAAACCTAGTTACAGTTTCCAACAAGGATAGGTAAGTTGGTTCCAAAATACCATTCTTGAACCAAAGACATTTGAGGAAGGGAATATGTCCAATATATCACCCACTTTCAAGATAAATATTTCTTTCAAACTAGGTGTAGTCGATGAAATCTCATTGGGGGCATCATGCTCCCTAGAGGGAGTGGCCTCATATAAATCCCTCTTCCAAGAATATGGAGACATATTTTCTTGGTCTTACCCAAAAATTCCTGACATTAGTCCTACTATTGTAGAACACCACATTGATATGTGTCCAGATGCCCACCCCATTAGGAAAAAACACGTCATCTCCACCCTTACAGAGCTGAAGCGATCAAACTCGAAATCGACAAGATTCATAAAGTTGGTTTCATCTACCCCATCGCTTACACCTCTTACGTTTCTAACCCTATACATGTCATGAAGAAACATGACACCATTCGAATTTGTACTAATTTATGGGATCTAAATAAGGCATGTCCCAAAAAAAACTATCCAACCCCCTTCATTGATCAGGTCATCGATGCATGCACGAGACATGAAGCCTTGTCCTTTATGGACATATTTTCTGGATATAACCAGATCCAAATCCACCACACAGGTCAATACAAAACTTATTTTATAGCCCCATGGGGTACTTTCGCTTATCACGTTATGCCCTTTGGCCTTAAAAATGTTGGAGCCATATTTTAGAGGGGCATGAATTATATATTCCATGATCTTGCTTGTCTCATCTTAGCCTATTTGGACGACCTCAAAGTTTGCTCCAAAAAATTCTTTGAACATCTAAAGGATCTTCGCTTGGTTTTTTAGAGGTGTCGAAAATACAAACTATGCTTGAACCCCCTCAAGTGTGTCTTTTGCATTAGCGCAGGAAGACAATTTGGATTCATAGTCTCCCAGTAGGGTATCTATGTAGACCCCTTGAAGGTCCAAACTATACAAGATATCTTTCCATTGAAAACTTTAAGGAAGTTACAAAGACTACAAGGAAAGACCAATTTCTTGCATCGCTTCCTCCTTGATTATGCCATATGTGCACATGGTTTCTTGCGCCTCCTTCATCAGGACATTCCCTTCCACTAGGATGATGAAGCTAAAAAATCATCCAAGGCCCTAATGGACATGTTATCAAAAGCGCCTTTGATTAGCCCCCTTGAATATAACCTTTACTTATCATCTTCAAAGGTAGCCATAGTAGGGGTATTGGTCCAAGAAGGAGCTGACAATTGTGAACATGTCATTTACTACATTACCAAGTACCTCTCCGGGTCTGCATTATAGTACAAGCCAATAGAGAAAACCACCTTAGCACTCTACATTCAGTACAAAATATTTGGCATTACATCATCCTACAAACCACTACTGTAGTTGCAAATATTAACCCCATGTGATAGTTTCTTACCCATCATATAATGAACCAAAAATATGCCCACTCGGTATTTATTTTGCAATAATTTGACTTACACTTCACTTCCCTCAAAATAAATAAAGCCTTGATCTTTTTTTAGTTCATCGCAGACCCCCCCATAGAGTCCCAAGGGTTCTATATCAATGGCTATTTTCAATACTAACACATGTTCGTCATATCTACAGATGATCCTTGGTATAACAATATGCTACTCTTCCTCTGAACCCAAAATTTCAACCGATAGCTCACTCGTGATGATCGTCTGCACATTCACCACCATGCCCCACTTACCTCCTTATGGGGGGTTTCCTCTACCAACATGGCATCGACACTATCCTCCATCAATGCCTTACCATTAACGAAGCAGAACATGTCCTAAATGACTTCCATAGTGGAGCTTGCGGTGGCCACCTATCAAGAATGGTCACATCCTAAAAAATCCTTCACGTGGGTTATTTTTGGCTCAATTTATTTTACTATTGGATCCAAGCAGTTAGGTAATGTGAACATTTCCAATGATAAGCTCACAAAGCACGGGCTCCACCATCTCCCCTCAACCTAGTCATTATCGTAGGTTTGTTTTGCAAATGGGGCATTGACTTCATAACGTGCAACCCACAGTGTCAATGGCCATAAGTACATTATCGTCACAATAGACTAGTTCACCAAATGGGTAGAAGCCATGCTCAATTACAATAACACCGCGAAAACCAATAGCAGTTTTTCTTCAACCATGTCATAACATGGTTTAGTGATATGAAGGAGTTGGTATTTGATCATGGAAAACACTTCGAAAATGAGATATTTCAGGAACTATCCCAATGTCGTGGTTTCTCTCACGACTTCGCTTCCCGATACTACCCTCAGTCTAATGGCCAGGTCGTCAACAAAGTTCTCAAAACAATGTTGCAGTGTATCGTGAACAACCACAAAACCAATTGGCACCACGTGGTGTTTTCAACCTTATGGGCATATCGCACAACTACCAAAGAGTGCATAGGGTTCACACCTTTTTAGTTAGTGTATGGGGTTCAGGCCATACTCCCCATCAAATACAAGATCCCCACCTTGCACTTAGCCATAAAACTCCTCCCAGATACCTCACCTTTTGAACAAATGTTAATATAGTTGGAACACATTCATGAAATTTAGCAGGAACAATCAAACATATTAAAGCACAGAAAAGGACTAAAGCCTCCTTTGATCACAATGTCACCCCTCCTTCATTTACAAAAGGGGAGATGGTATTTTTCTATGATGTTTCCAAAGAAGAATTAGGACTAGGAAAATTTGAAACTGTATGGAAAGGTCCATACATCATTAAACATTGTCTCCTCAAAGGAGCATATATGTTAGTAGAGCTCGATGTGCTGGGTGTGTGTTATATTATTTGCACGACTAGTCACACATGCTGGGGGGTCACAAGGGGGTGAAAGCCTCCCTTGTTTGTTGCATTGGGCGCAACAGGGGGGTCACAAGGGGAGCACATCCCCCCCTATTTAGGGGTTCTAGGGAAGCTCCCTAGGAAAAAAAAATTGGAACCTATATTAGGTGGGCAAAGCTACCTATGCTTTTTTACATGGGTTTTACGGATTTAGGTATGATGGTTTTATGCCCATGGTATTTTATAGATCCGATCAAGGAAACTATGATTATGTTCTAATCCAGGGTTAATGGATCAGGGTTTATGAATGTTTTGACATGTATATATATCTATTGCAGCATTGAAAGGAACATAATGAAAAATCAATCTGGTAGTCCTAGGTTTGGGATCCAGGGGAAATTCTATTTGTTTTATATTTACGTCGTAAGGTGTTTCCCTCTGAAATGAACTCCCCTAAATGTCTACCTGTCCTAATCTTAACCGTTAGATCTATTGTTAGACGATTCAACAATTCTCTGCCGTCCAAAAATTCATTAAAAAATAGTTAAACCCTGCGCAACCGATCCATCTACCTAGTCAGTCCGTCTACCCAGCGCAGCTCGTCTGTCTAACAGTAAAGAAACCACATAATAAGTAAAGGAGGAGGGTTTCAGTAGATCAACAATGGCGGTGATAGGTGATAGATTGTGTAGATTGTGGATTACTTTAATTGTGCATGTTTTAGTTCATATTATTGTTTCATTATCGTTTCATGGAGTAGGAAGTATGGCATTAGATGAGGTGGAGTAAAGAAGATCGAAGCGACAGAGAATGCAGACAAGTTGTGTAACATGACGGGGACATCGATGTACAACCGAGTCAGCAGTGGTGGTGGGTTTCTGAACGACGGGATTCGTTTCACAGGGTATCCCGTGCTCGGATTCAACCATTTAATGGTTTCCTCGGGCAGATGCGAAGGCTACCATCAGAAGCACGAGACGCAGTCAAGCTGCACGGCCACTGTGATCCTAGATAAAAACCAGTCCATCTGCTTTTGGGATAGGCGTGCGCTTGGAAGATTGACGTTCAATCTGGAAATAAGAGTCCCCCTTTCACGAGTTCGAGAGGCCATCCTAGACCTGAAGAAGATCAGAGCATCGAATCCCAAGGCTGTGTGTGGACTCGAAGGGTCAGGAATCATTATGCGAACGATTAAGAAATCGGAGGCAGCCTATTTGGGCCCTGCGGAAGACGTTGTGACATTTGAGATAATTTACTCTCGGTCTTGGCAGGCCTACGTTCCGACATGGGACATGGACGTCTATCAAGAGATAGAGCAGATGCTAATAGAAAATCATGGAGGGACTCTGCACTGGGGGAAGTCTGGGGGTCATTTATTCCAAGGATTGGCTGAGAAAACCGTGAATTTGCAGCAGTTTTTGACGGTGAAAAAGAGGCTCGATCCGGATGGCCTCTTCTCTAACGAATGGACTCATGGACTTCTCGGAATTGGGGGCCAAAAGGTTGATGTCCTGAAATATGGGTGTGCGCTGGAGAAACTGTGCAAGTGTATAGAGGATGTCCATTGCGCTCCATAGGTGGGTTACTTGTGCAGGCCAGGCAGGGTTTGGAAGAACGCTCGTGTCTACAGAAAAGGCAATTAATAAATTCATGACGACGTGGCTGCCTCCCTCGTTTACGTCGCTTTCAAAATGACAATAATGTTGTTGATGAGCTCATTTGTTGTGTTGCGGAGGTATAGCAGTGTGCTAATAAGCTTTAGTGCAATACCTACTCCTTAATTCTTTTTACTAGTAGAAGTAATTCTGACAAACGCCCCTTCAATTTTCTTCCCATGGCCTCCGTCTTCCAAACCACTATTTAAATTTTAAATACATGATTGAATCTTTCCACTGGTTTGGATCTGTATTCACTAGAGTTTACAATTGATCCTATCACAGGGCTAAAGTCATTTGTATATCGCTCATCATCTCAAGATTTCTCAGTTATATTTGTTCAAATTTCCCAGGTTCCAGCACAGGAGGTTCAACTTACGTTATCAAATTGATAGTGCCCCTAAAATATTGGATACCTGGCCGATTTCTTGTATAGGGTTTCTCGACTGAGCCTTGTACAACAATTTAGTGCACAAAATTCAAATCTCTCAACTCCATCACCAAGGCTCCCATTTAGTGGTATACACCGTGTGCTTTTTGCTTCTTGCTTATAGCCTTGTATGGTCAAATCAAATACACTGCGAGTCCATTTTTTGAAATACAGCCTTTTGAAAATGTGAACTTTTGCGTTTAGTCAAAAACTAAATGAACGCTGCTTTTTGTGACAGGACTATGTTTATCTTCCATAACTGGGCCCCTCCCTAACAAATTTCTTTGCAGAATAAATGACTCGTGGAAGGATGACGTTTCGCCTTCTTCCAAAGTTTGCATTATTGTTATGAGAGTGGAGATCCAGTAGGAATGACAACATTATATTATATTATTGTTATTGTTATGAAAGTGGGATCCAAATAGGAAATATTAACTTAAAATGACAGTCTATGCGAAAAAAACCCGGATTTTACGTGAAATTAAGCTTCTGAGGCTGCTGCGGCATCCTGAGATTGTCAAAATCAAGCACATTATGTTACCGCCCTCTAGGCAGGAATTCAAAGACATTTATGTGGTATTTGGACTTATGGAATCAGATCTACACCAAGTTATTAAGGCAAATGATGACTTGACGCCAGAACATTATCTATTTTCCTGTACAAGCTTCTACGAGCTCTGAAGTACATACATATTGGTAGCTTTCTTTTGCTAATATTCTTATTTCTAAATAAGTTTAAACTTTAAACCTGGGAAAGGGTGTATGCATGCTCATTGCTGACTATATTCACTAGATATATGGGCTGTTTATGTGAGTAGGCAATATTAGGTTACTATTCTGTTAAGATTGTGATTTTTGCTTTTATGTTGCAGAGGTTTTGTCTAATTTTAATTTATTCTCAACTATTTTTTAACGCATAATTATTGTGTGAAAATTAATATATATATATATAGCAGCTAGCCTATTTCCTTTTTGCCTTCTTCCAGTTTTATAGATAAAACAATCTGAATCATGAGATCATTCTGTATGCTCTTTTCTTTCTATGTATTTCTGCATTACAAATGTATTGACAACCCAAGTGCAATATACAAGTTATTAAACAATAATGATTTTAATCATTTTCTGGCACATCATCTATTTATACTCTTGATTGAAGTCCCTATTTATTTCACCATGGTAATGTCCACTATAGGCATAGGGGGCCCATTGTTGTTTTGTAATTGTTCACAAGTCTAAGGATCAGTTTTTTTACCACAATTTGACATATGTGGCCCGTTAACCCTCAAACTAGTTTAGTTTGATTCAGTGATTAGAAATCAATCCTTCAGAATAATGGTTCAATCTTCAAATGCTCAAATTTTCCTCTGTAACTACAAGAGTTAGTAAATTTGAGGATTCACAATTTTGATCTCTGTATTTGCCCCATGCATTATATTTACAAATCATTTCAAGCAGTTGCACATTGCAATTGTGCTTTATTCACTTCCAAAAATATATATTTTAGTATTTTGTGAAGTGCATATGCTTCTTTCTCATTTGTGTACTAAAGGGTTATCTGGTTTAGGACATCGATCCTGTTCAAATATTCCTGTTAATTTTTAACTGCGTTTTTAAGAATCTATTGCAACTGTGAAGCACCTTCCCATTTCAGAGAACTTAGTATGGAAGAAGAAATGTGAATTATATTCTCTAATTTGTCAACTTTATGTTCTTGTAGCAAATGTGTATCATCGGGATTTGAAACCGAAGAATATTTTGGCAAATGCTGATTGCAAGCTAAAAATATGTGACTTTGGCTTAGCAAGAGTTGCCTCCAATGACATGCCCACAACAATCTTCTCGACGGTATACTATTTTAAATCTATATTATACAAATCCAAATCTAATAAGTTGCTATATTGTTATATCTGGTTTGACAGGGTTTCCGTTGAATTCTCTGTTTGATTTTGATTGTTGTACTTTAGTTAGTAAATTTCCCATTTTTAAGATGTATATATTTGATGAAGTGTAGGACTATGTTGCCACAAGATGGTATAGGGCTCCAGAGCTATGTGGATCCTTTTTCTCCAAGGTATAAATTTTTTAAAGGATTCATTGTTAGATCTATTCTAACAATAATTGCATTCTACTTAGTCTGTTGTGACTAACTATTCTTAGATGTATAGCATTCTTCTCATCTTCTTGCTTCTCTAGATGTTATGGAACTAGGTGTTTGCTTGGTATTAGTGTGTTGATTTCAGTGTTGCGAAAATCACGATAACATAAAAAATCATGATTTTTTCATTTTCTCAGTAATATCGCATGATTAATTCAGTGATTTTTTCATTTTGAAAAAATGTAGTGATTGTTCCTTAATTTATGCCTTACGGCGTTTCTTTTGCAACATTTGGTGCAAATGCTAGTTATATATGAATCTCAATCTCCTTCGTAAACAAACCTACATTGCATAAACGAATATAAATATTTTGATTTAGATATAGTGATTATAAAGACCTATATAATCAATCGACATCCAAGGTAACTAACAAAACTAAAATTAGCCATTGGGTGAATTTGTCAATATGTAAATGTTATGAGTGACATAGGACATGTATGTGAATCTAAATTTCCATAAATGCAAACATTTTTATGGTTCATAAAGATTCACAATGGTTAAATATTACAAATAAATATGATTTTGTATATAAAAACATTTCATTATAAATGAAAATAAATTGATATTATGTATTAATCATTTTCATTTAATCAGATAAAAAAAATTCCTGAGAAAAAAATGTTTAGAAAAACAATTAGTCACAAAATCTAATATTTTGACCTAGTAGGAATTCTCGTGATTGCAAAAGGTCTATTATAAAATAAAAATAGAAAGAAAGGAAGTGGAAAATGTTTAGAAAAACAATTAGTCACAAAATCTAATATTTTGACCTAGTAGGAATTCTCGTGATTGCAAAAGGTCTATTATAAAATAAAAATAGAAAGAAAGGAAGTGGAAAATTTTCTCATTAATAATATTGAGTCTTCAGTATTGTGACATAGCATTACTAAGCAAATATTTAAATTTAACTAAAAATTGAATGATTTGCAATTCATATAAAAGATAAAAATTGTCATGGAGCAGCTGCCATAAAGAAATAACATTTTATTTATTTATTTATTTTTAGAATGACCTCTAAGGTAAATGAAAAAATTACATTATGAATAGAAATATTGCATGCAAATGTGTTTCATAGTTTGTGGATGAATTTACATCATTTTTTTTAAACCACATTAAATAGAACACACCCATATTGCACCAATTAAACAATTAAAAATAGTATTAATCATTTCCTTTAAAATGATATGACTCTCTATTATAATGAATACAACTTTCCCCTACAACTAAGCAACGCTTACAGTGGGATTTTACATATATACTCTTATTTCCAGTGAATTAAATAATTAAAATAAATCATGTTAAAGTCATGGCCACCTCATATTATTAAAAAGGAAACAATGAAATGAACAAAATAATAATTAGAGCAACATACAATGAAATTCCTTCATGAATGAACAAATAAATACATGTAAGATAGGAACAAAGTAATAATTTCTACAAGCAATAATAGAATTCTTTAATAAACAGAGATGTACTAGTGAGATGAACTTAGATTGGCATTTAATTCATCCTACATTGCTAAAGTTATTTACACTTAAACAAGGAATTTTAAATTGAAAATAAGAACATAACACTTATAAGGGTGAAGGGCATACCAATTACAATTCGCCCTATCATATAGTGAATAAAACTTCATCGAAAAAAAGGACCATACGTAATCAAAACTTTTAGAAAGACTAGAGCTATCTATATAAGTAATATGGCTACAACCTCATCGAAGAAAAAAAAACAAATACTAAATGTAACAAAAATAATCATTTTACCTAAGAAATCATTATATCTATTCCATAACTTCCTTTCCAACTCCAAAAAACCAATTAGTTTTTCCACCCAACAATATCCCAGGGAAACCTCCTTCCCTTGAAAATTCAAGTTGCATAAGCTCACAATCAGTACCAAATTCAACAACAATCGGAAATGATGGGAAGATTAAGGAAGGTATCTTTCTTCCTCTCACACTACTCAATCTCCATCAACTAGGTTAATCTACTTGGATATTTTTTCTTACCTAGGTTTTAGGAATTGTACCAGTGGCATTTTGCTACCCCCTTC
>APFE030024586.1:180642-207918 GCA_000404065.3 Pinus taeda
GAGTGACACCTCACTCTCTTCATGTGAAATTAACCCATTTTTAATTTATAATAATCCATATTATTCACCACCTCTGCCCCCTCCCCCTTGCCCACAAAGTGGCACTTCCTCAAAAAAAAAAAAAATCCTAAATTACATAATTTCCATCACCCATGTGTCCATCAAAGATTTTTCTTACTATTTATTTTTCAAAAATAAATAATTAATATGGATATTTGTTATGACTTATTTTTCAAAGCTAGGTAATTAATATTTGTATTAAAACAGTATTTATTTTAAATGCCCCTCTAAAGTGGGTAAATTGAATTTACTTCAACTTGAAGTTTAATTTATATTAATTCCCTTGGTTTATGTAAGCTAGTAAGTGGTGTTTCTGAGTTGTAGAATAGGGATTCCACACCCCTATTGTGCACTTCTCCCAACTCATTAGCACTGTGTGCCCTTTCGTTGTACCTAAGACTCCACGTCTTGGTAGAATGAAGACTCCACGCCTTGATCTATTCCAAATATCCAAGACTCAATGCCTCATTGATATTTCAAAAAGTTAGGACTCCATGCCCTAATATTTCCTTCAACGTATATGATTATCAGCTCATATGCATCTAATGATATGTTTGCAAGGCCTTGTTTCTCCATACCTACACACATCCTAACATCATAGATTAAAAGTATAAATTAAAATTTCATAATGAATTAATAAAATTGCATTTAATGTAGATGTATACATGATTTCCACATTCATTCATTATTTAAGCATCCCTCTTGGCAAGTAACTAAATTTTCATCCAAATCCTATTACATACAAGGTTAATCATGCATAATAATGTAAACCATAGATCATCAGCAAGATTATGGTCGGTTAACTATTCCCCATAATAGTTATCGTTTATATATCACAATCACATGTCTTAATATAGATATAAAACAAAACGAAACATACATCAACGTGGATCTAACATGCATAATTAATCACATAACCACACATAAGAGGATATTGTTGGCCCTCAATTTTGGTCACTTTTGCCTATCCTAAATCCATTCATTTACCACCATGTTCCATATTATTTCACTTACATATGCTTCAGTTTAGTCCTATTTCCTATATTCAGGTAAGTAAATTAAGTTTTGTTTTTTTAGAATTTTTGTAAAAATTGGGTTTTAAGAGTAAATTTGGACAGCATTAAAAATTGTCGTAATAGCTCCATTAAAGTCATATGTGCAGGACACCTGGGCGAGATCTGAGCACATATTTGGAAAGCTTGGGAACCATGGATGAAGGAACACCTATTGGTTTGGTCAAGCTAAGCAAACACGGTCTCAGTCAATGCTAGTCAAACTTGACCTATCATTCAAAAATCCCTAGTAAAAAGGGGCAGATTTCTTATTTTGTGGAATTTCCCAATTTTATAAACCAGAATTGATGAGTTCGACTTGTATGGATGGATTAGGATAGATAAAGTTGTTAGAGCCATTATAGAAAAGTTTGTTTATGATTTTCTTATTTAAACACAATTCATGAACCATTCTAAGTGTGTAATTTTGTATTGAGACTATTGGAGACTTTTGAGATAATTTGAAGAATCAGTTCTATTGTTATATTTTTGTTCATGTTGTGAGTATTTTATCAAGTCATATGTAGTTCAAGATTTCTTCAGGTGTACAAGGCAAGGTTGGAGGGCCCCCATACCAAGCTAAGTACACTTTGGCTAAATTTTGTATAAATTAGCATAGTTTTGATTCAGTGTTTCTTGTTTCAATTTTATGATTGAGTTTCCTAGATGTGTTATGATTTATTTATGATTTCTGGATGATTTTGGTTTAAAATCTAATTTTGATATGAAAGGAAAACCAAGTATTCAATTTAAATTCTCTTTCTATTACATTATGAATTACAATTAAAAATCATCCTTTTGCATTTCTTAAATTGTTTCTTGAATTTCAGTTTATGATTTGATGCAATGGTAATGTTGTTGGAGTAGAACTATGAGGAAGGACAACCAGAACCTCCTAAGTTAGTAGCCTCTTCTCTTGCTATCTACACATCACAAACTGTTGCTCTTTAGTTTCCCTTCTTGGGGACGGTACTATGAGGAAGGACAACTAGGACCTCCTAAGTTAGGAGCCTCTTCCTTTTCTTGCGGCATCTTGAATCAGAGAAATTTTAGTTTATTTAAATTTAGAACTTATTTTTAATATGCACTTCCTTTAACCTTTGAGTCTTTCCTTCTGAAATTTATTTTACCTGAAATCCATATATTTTGGACATGCTTCCAAGTCTATAAACCTGGATTGACAAGTAAAACATTTGTGTTAGTTTACTTAGTAAATTGACCCAACAATATATAACCATGTATGTAATATATATATATATTATATATATATATATATTATATATATATATATATATTATATATATATTATATATACTATATTATATATAATAATTCCCCAATCAAATGATTGATCCATGTCCATAACATATAAGTTTCCCATACATAATCCGTCAAATATCACCCTCAATAGGGTTACAAAATTGTGCTAGGAAAAATAGGACACTACATACTCCCCCTCTTGGCGAAAACTTGGCCCGAAGTTTGATTGAACAAAAAAGAAAACTCAAGACACATAGTAGATGATGTTGGAAACAATGTTAATACTAAGGGGAGGGGTGAATTGGTATTAAGGTTAATTTTAACTTTTATCGAAATTTATTTCTCATTCAAGCTTGGCAACCATCCATATGAGAGTAATCAATAACAAACCATAACAATAGCCATATCAACCCATACAAGCATACACATCATGAGAAGAAAATACATGAGACAAGGAGGTTTTACGTGGAAACCCTTTCATGAAAAAACCACCAAAGATTGTTGTTATTGATGCAAAATAAGGTCACCTACTCTATTACATCAATTTGTTTATGAGCCACCACTCACGGGGAGCACCAACTCCCTTTGATTGTTTGCTAGCACCCACTAGTAGGAAGCACCAACTCCCTCCTTTTGTAGACACCTATTCATCTTACCAGAAGCACCATGTGAACCACCAAATTCATGGATTTTTTGCAAGCACCAACTTGTAGGAGGAACCAACCCCCAATCCTTCTTAGACACCCACTAGAGATGAAAGCACAAACTTCCTGTATGTTGGAACCAACCCACCCTCAATAAATAACTCAATGTTCTTTGTAGATGGGAGCCACTCTACCTGATATCAGCACTGTTCACTACAACCCTTGGCTCACGCAACACTCTGTCCTTTGCACACTCTACAACAACTTGTTGTTCCACTCACAACATTCGCTAACACACATCCCACACAACCCTTTCTCAACACCACAACATCATACTTCTCTCAGCCTTCTTCTCTCAGCAACATACACTTTATCTCTCAGCCCCTTCTATTCCATAGGCTCTCTCGGTCTCTCACACAGAAACACAAGCTCACTCAGCCTTCTTCCTCTACACAAGAACTTTCAACCTCTTCTCACATAGAAGCGCAACCTCTCTCAGGGTCTCCTTCCTCTACATAGGCACTCTCAGCCTTTTTCTCTGTAGAATTGGGTCACTTGGCCTAACACAGTAGCGCACTCACACACAAAGCTCTCCATTCAACTCTCTGAACAATGTTGCTTTTCTCCCCAGATGCTAAATGGAAATCCTGAGTTTTTTTCCTTTGCTGCATTGAGATCAATGTTGTCTCTATCAGCCACCACTCTACCTAAAATTGTACTCCTGGCATGGATCTCCATTTTTTTGTCACATCTAAATTGAATTTTACCACTGCAGCTTCAATAAACATTGGGAATGGGCATCTGAGTGGTCTCCATACTGAGAATTAATTCTTAGTTAAACTTCACACTCCAACCAAGCACTATCCTTTCTATGAAAAAATATCATGTCCCTGAGGCTCTCCATGCTTATTCATGGGTCACAGAGATTGACAGGTACTTTAGCATGGATTCTTTATTCTTCATTTAATTCAAGACAGACCCAATACTCTTCCTTGTGAATCATTGTCCTCGTCGCCTTAACCAAGCGATCTTTGACAACCACTACTTATTCCAACAACCAAATCCTCTACGCTCATTTACTCTTTAGTTGTCGACTCATCCAACCTTCAATACTCTTATGTGTTGTTATATTGGAGCTTTTACACCACAATGCAATTTTAATGCCACAACATATCATAACTTTATATTATGGTGACATTATGATATTACGATATTCTGATGCCTTTAGCCCTTTTTTATTATCTCCTTATCACATGTCCACCATAGAACCATTGCTTGCGACCATTTGCATAGAACTTAGGTGCTAAGGCCTTCAGGGTCCTTTGGGGGTCCTATCTCCCTATGTATTTTCTCTCTTCCCTTGGTTCTTTTAGCTTCCTCAACCACGTGCCAACACATCAGATCTCCCTCCTATCGTAACCTTTTTGAAAAGATAATTATAGTGGATTTATGAAATCATTGTCCTCTGATATTCTCCATAGCACTTAGGTGCTAGCCCTACTTTGTGCCCTTGGTTCTTTGGGTCTCCATGACTAAACACCAATCCACATCAGAAGCTCCATGTATTGTAACTTTTTCAAAAAGGAATTCCATAGGACATATGAAATCCTAGACCTCTCAGATATTCTCCATAGTTCTTAGGTGTTAGGCCTTCTCTACACCCTTCGTTCTTTGGCTCCTCAAGACCAACCACCAATCAACATCATAGCCCCTTCCATCATAACTTTTTCAAAAAATAATTGCATAGGAGTTATGAGATCTCCAACCTTCGATATTCTGACCTCCGAGATGACAACATGTTTATGTCATCATCGCCACGTTGTGTCTCCATAGTGGTGACACTTGTCACTAGGATTTGCCCCATTGGGAAACTCAAAATGCCGAATTTGACTGTCATGTGTCCTTCTTACTGCCACATCAGGCATCTGCTTCCGTCAACTCCTGAGGGCCAATCAATTGCTACCATGTGACCAGTCTGAGCAGAGAGAAAGGGTCCCTCGGTACTTTTACAACAAATTCCTTTGTAATTCTTATTTCCCGCAACCCTTAGCGCTTTCAAAAGAAATCAATTATTAATAACTTATGATATTCTGATCTCTGAAATACTGAAATTCATCTACTCCTATGTTTTGATATGTTGCCTACTCTGAGGTTCTGATACGATGTCTACTACAAGGTTTCTATATGCTTCGTACTCCAATATTCAGCATTCTAAGAATCGGTTCCAATATTCAGCCTTCAATGAGTCTCTTTTAAATAAACCTCTGAGGTCTTGATATTCCTTCCTCTAATATTCCAAGGCTTTGACCTCTTAAAATTATCCTTCCAATATTTTAGCCTTCTAATATTCATCCCTACTATAATATTCTCCTGCTCTAAGATTCTCCTACTCTGAGATTCGCCTACTTTCCAAAGTCCCGAAATTCGGGGTCCGTAATTCGATCTCCTGCTAAGAACTTCAAGGTCCTTACTTCAGTTGTCAATAACTTTTGATCCCGAGACCCATTCATGGACTTCCACATATTGTTGAAAAGCTCTTTCCAAGCACTAACAACTGTGCTAACTCTAAGAGTATCTTAGTTGATATCTTGAGGTAGAATCTCCTCTAAAATACGGGACTCCCAATCATCATATCCCTTAATCATTTTATGGCTTCTCTAATAAGTCATCTACTGTGACGATTCTCTATAGAGTACAATAGCAACCATGAGACTCCCAACCACCATAATCATATTTTTATGGCTTCTCCAATAATCCTTCTACTATGGTGATTATCTACTAGATATTGCAGCAACCATAGGACTCCCCCAAAACTTGACACATCAAGCACATAAACTAGCCCAATTACCATCACATCTAGGTTAGGGAACATCAAATCCAACATCTGTTACCACAACCATCCATGCTAGAATCATTGACATCAATGCCAACACTCTTTCCAATAGTCAGACAATGCCAACTTCCCAACACATCTCCCAGCATGATTTTTGACATCAATGTGAACACACTTGCAACCACTATCCATAGAGATAATTCCAACTGTCTAACAATATCCCCCTTTGGCATTGATGGAAACACCTGCTACCTCATCGCTTCTTCACTTTGATGGCCAATCCTCATGCTTCTTCACATCTACTTGCATGATCCACCAAGGGTTTTTTTTCCTCTGCTTGGGCCATCATAGATTCTCCAATAATTATCTCCCCCTTTGGCATCAATGAAAAAGGGCTTACAAATTGTTGTTGCTCCCCTATGCAATCATTGATTGTCAATGACGAGGGCCTAGCCTCTGTTGTGCATTATTCTCTACAGAAGTCTCTACAATGGCTGATCATTTTCACTTCTCTATAAACTATATATATATATATATGATATGCTCCCCCTGAACATATACTGACTCAAGTTTTTAACACCTTACGGTTGTTGGTTGAGTACTCCCTTGCCAATGCATATTTTGTATCAGTTAAAAGGAAACTAATACCAATTAAACTGACCATGGTATTATTTTTATTGCACATACCAATCATTAGTGATGCATTTCATCTTCCCTTCACCGTTGTTGTTGCTTCATCCTCTATGCTCACCTCTCTTGAGCATTTTAACCACTTCTCCCCCTGAGATCATACTTTTACAATAGGGAATGCTAACTTCAATAATACCAATTGCACAAAGAAATTGATACAAATTGGATGTTATGTAACAGACAAACTCTAATAGCCTTTTCTCAAAAAGAAATGCTCATTTTCACAAAATGTTACTCCGTACGAACCCAAACTATCAATTGACATAGTGATATGAAAGTTAAAGCACCCACACAACTTATACCAAGTGTGTTTATAAGAATAAGACTACTAAGCATAATCAAATTAAAAACTTAAACGAAATAAGAGTATTCCACCCACTGTGCAAACCTTTCATTTACTCGACAATCTTTCTTCCTGAGGTTGACAATTATTGTCTATTACTGCTAAATAAAGCAGCTCCCCCTGAGCCAATGCTCTTTGATCTCCTATAGTTGCTTCTTTACATCTACGTGGGGATTGATCTTGTGTACCTAACTTGATGGTGGGATTCTAGTCATTCCACATTTCTATTGCAGCACATCTTCTTTTCACAACATAAAATTTTGTTGTGTACTCCCCCTGAAACCAAATTGGTTGCACTCTCTTCTTCTCTTGCAATGTTGATACATCCAGAATAAACAAAATCATTATTGTAATCAGCAAGGGACTCAAGTATATCTTCAACAATCAGATGGACCTCTCTGTATTTTCCTTCTAGCTTCTTGCATCTAACTTATTTGGCCTCCCTTGAGTCCATTCTCTTCCTTTACTAAAGATAAATAAAGGATATACTCCCCCTGGGCATATCGTCCTCCTTATTCTTCCAAAATTTCAATGGTTGTCCTAACAGAAGCATTACCTTCCACCTTCTTCTTTTCCCTTCTTTGGGATCTATCTTGATTGTGCATGGTTGCAGGACACTCGACCTTTTGTTCCTCTTTCTTCCTTTTTCCTTTGTTTGCAAGGATAAATTTACTGGTTTTTTTCTTCCCCATTTCCTTACCTAAAGCTTGTGTTGATTGCAACTGGAGGACACAGAGAACTATCTCCTTCCTTTATTTAGAAATTTCTTTTAACATAGAGAGTTAAAGACAAACTTTGCTTCATTTTCTCATTTGTCTCTTCTCAACCTCACTGGCTGACTAGATTCATTTTGTTACATCATCTGTGAAGTGGGCTTCGTTCTATTATATTTGCAATAAACTACCTTGTGCCAACAATTCCCACAAAGGTAGCATTCAACAAGTCTTAAGAATGGAGCCAAAATATTTCTATGCTTGGAAGCATTCCTATCATAATTTCTGTCATAGCCAACATGATTTCTCCTGGACACTTTGTGCATTCCTGGGTTTTTGCTACCCAACACATTTTGTTTTCTTGCATCCCATCTATAGGTTATGGCTTTATGTCCAAAATTATTGAAAGAAAAGCAGTATCCATAAAAGAGATTTGAGGGATTTTTCCTTGAGGGAGAAATGACCTCTGTTGGTTATTCATGTGCCTTCCATGGAAGTCTTCATTACTTCCTTGCATTCCTTCTTGTTATTGCTTGGATTTCTTTTGATTCTCTGCTTGTTGCTACTTCTTACCATTTTGCTTTTGCTTCTTCTTCTCTTATTGTTGTCACTTCCCTTATTGTTATTGTTGTACAACCACCTATTTTCCTTTGTTATTGTTGGAATTTCCAACTACCCTTACATGGGTGGTTGACCTTCCAGCGTTTTCCTTCTTGGAGCTTGGTTCTTCTTCAAAACCCAAACTAGCCTTGAGAGAGGGGATATTTGTTTGGAAATCACCTCATCCAAGACTTTCTTTCTCTCCCCAAGTTTCTGATGTTGAGACACTTCTTTAATTTTATTTTCTAGATCATGTCTCAATGAGACTACTTCATCTTGTAGTCTCTCAGATTCTCTATCATTTAGTTGATCGATCAACATGTCATTCATCATGCTAGCCTCATCTTGTTGATCATTTAGATCAACTACTTTTTTGCTCAAATTTTCAATCTCAAGCTCATAAATTTTCAATTTCTCCTCTTGCTTGAGATTTTCCTCTGATAGATCCTTGACCTCCTTTAGAGAAGAGATCAACTTCTTTCTAAATTATATCCTTTCATTCATATCCTTCTCTTCACTATCAGAGGTGCTAGTTGAGTTACCATAGAGATCTAAATTCCTCTTTTTGTCCATGGAGTCTTCCACAAGTCTGAGGGATATCTTTTCTTCATTACTACTAGGGGTACTCTTATTTTATCCTATGGATGATCATGCTTGTGATCCCTCTTCTTCGTCATAGGATCCCTCTTTTTCTATTGCTACTAAAGTAGGTCTATCTTCATTAACACTAATAGATGCATGGATATCGCTATCCTCAAGTGATTCAAATGAACATATAGATAATGAGTGACCTGTATCTTTACACTTACCAAAAATAAACAACATACCTTCTAAGCAGCATGAACCTTCTTCTAACTCTTCATCATCCTCTTGATAATGATGAACAATAGCTTGTGCATTAAGAAGAAGATCTTATATCTTCTCAACAACTCTTTTTTGGGATGATTTCTTCGACTTCTTCCTTCTCTTCTTCTGTTTATCATTTCCAACCCCAACTTCTGCATGTTTGGTTTCACTACTTATGAAACAAGGTTCTTTGACCTCTTCTTGAACTCTATAGAATTATACTCCATATAGACATTGCAATATGTCCAACATTTCCTTTACTAACTCACAATGCCTCACTCTATCAGCATCTAGATTATATATCATGTTCATGATAATCTCCTTGGCTTCTTCATTTTATTCACTCTTTTCTCCATTCAGTATGGAGAACCATACATCAACATTCAATCCATTAAATAGGCCTCAATTCTAACCTTCCAGAGTACATACTCTGATCCATTTAAAAATGGAACTCCTTCTGTTGTTAGCCAAACTCGATTAGCCATTGTTTCCCTTTGATCTACCTTCTAGCGATTAAGTTATTCCTGGAGGAACCTTTCTCTGATACCAATTGTTGGAAACAATGTTAATATTAAGAGGGGCGATGAATCAGTATTAAGGCTAATTTTAACTTTTATGCCAATTTATTTTTCATTCAAACTTGATAACCATCCATATGAGAGTAACTATTAAAAAACCATAACAACAACCATATCAACCCAACAAGAATACACATCATGAGCTCTAAGGTTCTGATACGCCACCTGCTCCAAGGTTTTGATATGTTTCTTGCTCCAAGGTTCTGATATGTTGCCTGCTTTGATATTCAATGTTTTGAGAATCGGCTCCGATATTCGGCCTACTCCGAGTCTCTTTTAAATAAACCTATGAGGTATTGATATTTCTTCCTCTGATATTACAAGGCCCCAGCGTCTGAAACTCGTCCTTTCGAAATTTTGACCTTCTAAGATTCAGCCCTGCTCTGATATTCACCTGCTTTTTGAGGTTCTGAAATTCAGTGTCCAAAATTTAGTCTCATCCTAAGGACTTCAATGTCCTTACTTCAATTGCAAATAACTTTTGATCCCAAGACTGGTTCATGAACTTCCACATACTGTTGGAAATATATTTTCAAGCACTAGCCAACTATGCTAACTCCAAGAGTATTTGAGTTGATCTCTTGAGGCAAAATCTCCTTGAAAATATAGGACTCTGAATCATCATAGCCCTCAATCATTTTATGGCTTCTCCAATAAGCCTACTACTATGATGATTCTCTACAGAGTACTACAACAACCATGGGACTCCCAACCACCATAATAATATTTTTATGGCTTCTCCAATAAGCCTGCTACTTTGGTGATTCTCTACCAAAGACTATAGCAACCATAGGAATCCCCTGAGATTGACACATCAAGCACATAAAAATAGCCCAATTATCATCATAGCTAGGCTAGGGAACATCAAACCCAACAAATGTTGCCACAACCATCGATGCTAGACTGGTTGACACCATGCCAACACTCTTGTTAATAATCATACAATGCAAACTTCCCAACACAGTTCCCAGCATGATTGTTGACATCAATGCCAATACTCTTGCCAATAGTTAAACAATTCCAACTACCTAACACATATCCCAACATGATTGTTGACATCAACACCAACACACTTGCAACCAATAGCCATCCAAGCAATGTCAATTGTCCAACAGATGCATCCTCCCAAGTGGAAGAACTAGGATTATATAGGTCCCATTGGACCTTTACTTGGTCCACCATGCAACATCTAAGTTGTAAATTGTGATGGTCCACCATGCAACGTCTAAGTTTTCAAGTGTGATGGTACAAAATGAAAACTAGCTCTACCTTTAAAGCCCCCTCGTCTATTACCTATAACTGATGCCAATCTCAAATGTGAGAAGGATCATGAACATACTTCTCAATATTGAAATATGAAGTACATTATGCATGTGACGAAACACTGGTGGAAGATCAAGACGATATCCTACAGGTTCAATCCTTTCAATGATCTCAAAAGGCCCAACAAATCAAGGAGAGATCTTGGATCCTTTCCCAAATTTAATAGAGATTTTCTAAGGTTTTACTTGAAGAAAAACAAATTCTCCTTTAAAAATAGAATCCACTCTATGCATATTATCATAGCTCTTTTGTCTATCCTAAGCCTCATTTAATCTTTGTCTTATACGATGCACTTATTCTTCCATTTCTTGAAGCATTTCAAGACATGCCAAGATCCTATCCTCCAACCTATCCCAACTTAAAGGTGTTATGCATGGTCTTCCATACAACAACCCATAAGGTACCATACCAAGAGAGTGGTGATAAATGTTTTTGTATGAAAACTCCACCAAAGGAAGATAATCTTCCCACTTAGATTGTTGATCCATTACGTACATTTGAAGCATGTCCTCCAACACTTGATTCGCTCTTTAAATTTGACCATCAATTTTCAAAAGATAAGTTGTATTGAAATTTAATTGAGTTTGAAGGGCTCCCTAAAACTAGCCCAAAATATTTTCGTGAAAACAGAGGCCTAGTCTGATATCATTTTCTTAGGAAAACCACAATCCAACAATCTCCTTGATAAATACTTTTGTTATTTCATATGCTTTATAAGTATCTCTAACGAGTATTAAATGGGCACTTTTGGTAAGCTTGTCCACCACCACCAAAATGGATTTATTCCTTCTATTTGTTTCGAGTAATTCAAAAATAAAATCCATATATATTTCTTCCAATTTGGACTTAGTGATGTTATGTGGTTGTAAAAATCCTATTGGATGACCATATTCTACCTTAACTAGTGACATTTCAAACATTTTTCCACCAAATTCGCTACATCCTTCTTTGTAACTTCCCAAAAGAATTGTTTCTTTAAAATGGCATACATATTTTGGACTCCAGGATGAGTCATATACACTACATGATGAGTCTCTTTTCAAATGAGCTCACGAATCCCATCTCTATCAAGAACTACAATATTCCTCATAAATCTCACCATACCATCATCATCACAAGAATACCCTCCATCTACCATTTCTTATCCCCTTTCCCACAGAGTTCACATCTAAGTTCCTTACACCATTCATCTACATCTTATGCCCTCAAGATGTGATCTTGTAAATCAATCTTCAATGGACTCATTGAAAATATGTGTTGTCTACGAATTAGTGCATCAGCTAATTTTTTAATGTACCCTTGATGTAGGTTATATCAAAATCATATTCGCTCAGGAGTTTTGACCACCGTCTCTGTCTAGCATTAAGATCACTTTGATTAAATATATGCTACAATCTTCGATGATCCATTTTTAATTAAAATTTATTTCCCACTAGATAATATCACCAAATCAACAAGGAATGAATTATAGTTGTAGGTTCCATATCATGGGTTGCATATTTTTGTTCATGTGGCCTTAACTTCCTAGAGGCATAAGAAATCACCCTACCATCTTGTGATAATATTGCACCAAAGCCATATATTGATGTGTTAGCACATCTTATAAATGATATGTCCATATTTGGGACCTTTAATATTGGATTTGTAGTCAACCATTTCTTTAGCTTAGAAAAATCTTGCTCACACTTATATGTCCAATTAAATCTTGCTTCCTTCCTAAGGAGAGAAGTAATTGGACTAGTTATTTTTTTAAGAACCTTCCATAAATATATAATAATATCTTTCCATACCCATGAAACTACACACTTCATGCACATTGGAGGGTACTAGCCATTCTGAAATTGAATCAATCTTTGTTGGGTCAACAACAAATATTCCTTCACTAGAAATAATGTATCCAATAATGGATTTTTTATTAGAAAAATGAACATTTGGACATTTTGGTATACAACTTGTTTTCTCTCAAGAATTGCAACACCAATATTAAGTGTTGCTCATGCTCTTTAGGGGTATTTCAATAGATTAATATGTCATCAAGAAACAAAACGAACATTTGGACATTTTGGTATACAACTTGTTTTCTCTCAAGAATTGCAACACCAATATTAAGTGTTGCTCATGCTCTTTAGGGGTATTTCAATAGATTAATATGTCATCACGAAACACTTGTACAAATTTGTCCAAGTTTTTACTAGACATGTCCCTATTTTGGAGAAGAGCAATCTCCCTATACTCAATGATCAAATCTAGAACACGTGATCACTCAGAATTTTCCTTAGAAGTTATCAAAAGAAGGAAGAAACCGAGGTAACCACAAACAAATATTTTAAGTATAGGTTCTAGCCAACCTATGACTCAGAGAGGGCTCTCTCTATATAATTTAGCTCTGTTTCTTATGGGATTTTAGGCTAGTTCTTAGTGTTCCTTGGGGTTTTGGTTTTGATTTGAAGGTTGGGTGGTGGAATTCTTAAAGCAGATGGATAGAGCTAGGTCTTCAATCCATTGGGCTATGGAGTCAACAAATTGATAGCAGGACTGGACCAATTCATTAAAGGGAATGTTCACAGGGCAGGATAGCAAAGAAAAATGCAAATATTTAGGCGTAGTTGGGGAAGTAACTCCAACTAGGGTGAAAGGGAACTCAAGAATCCTTAGACCAGGATCATAATGGAGAACAGAGGATAATCATGAACAAAGGGAAATTAAGAATCCTTTGCTATAGATCACAATAAGTCACCTAAACTAAGGAGCAAGCAAGAATTCCTTAACTTAGATTTGTGAAGAAAACATATAATAATGCATAATAGTCAAGACAGAGTGCATTTAAGCAATTTCTGAAATATCATTCCATGTTATAACATTTAGATTTTAGATATACATAAATATTATGAAAAAACTTGAAGGAAAACAACATTGAACATGAGAGAATACTTATTTGTATTTCGCTTTACACAAGAATCCTGTAAAATATCTGATCTTTATTCCTTGATCTAGTAAGCCAATCCAGTCATTGATACAATAGAATTTCTCATTTGAGAGAATAAGTCTATAGAAATGTTTTGGAATCCACCCTACATACTTCGAATTGTGAAGTATTTATACAAAAAATTATTACAAAATATCTCAAAACAACTTCAGATTTATTCTAGGAAATACAAATATCTTCTAGCAAGAAGATAGAGACAACTAATGAACTATTTCTTGTTGTCCCTTTAATTATGGTTGTGCTGACCTTTATGGTTGAGGTGTAGCCCTTTATGCTGGCTGATAGTTGTGGCATTTTTACGTTGGAGTCTTCTTTACTTTGATCTTTCATCTGATAATCTTTGACCCTCTTGTGCTGTTTTTACCTATTTTACTCTGCTACCTTCATTTTTATTGCACAGTAACTTTCAGTTGTTTATTTATCAAAATGAATTTGACATTGTCTCCCACCATTCTGCATCTGGTAATTTCACATTTACCATTCTCCTATAAATCTCATCAACCTCGGTATATTTAGCAAAATTTGGCTTGGTGAGGAACAAATGTTTCACCTCATGCTTGAGGAAAAACAAGTTCTCAAATGTGTCATATAATACTTTACCCATTGACAAGGCTTTAATGGATGAAGAGTTGGCTTGTTCCTTAGCCAACTGTCTGATTTTGTTGCCATAGTCCAATTGTGTCATGAGTTTATCATTGATGACCATAGGACTGGGTAGACCCTTTTCCCTCAAAATCTGAAATTTAGCCATGAACCTATCAATGGCTACCTGCATATTATGGAACTTTTCTTCCAAATTAAGCATAAGGTTCCTTTTAGAAAGGACCTTCCTTATTTCTAGAATGGTGGTAGTTATGTCTTCAATGTTCATCTCATGTAGCTCATATCTTTTTTTGCTATTGAGGAAATGGATGAGTCTATTTGCATCCTCGGGCTTATTTCCCAATTCCTCCTTCACTTTCTGGATAGCTTCAGTAGCTATCATTACTAGCTCTGTTTGCTCAAAAATAACTTGGATTGATGGCAAAATATCATTGACAGAGTCAATGATATTGGCCCACAGAATTTCCTTGGTTTGTCCAAGTGGCTTCTCAAGTGTCAAATCCTTTTCCAGGATTTTGATCCTCTCACCCATTCTCTGGGCCCTTTTTATTTCTTCTTTCTGGTTGAGTTGGGAAAGTTTGCAATCAATTTCCAAACTTGCCACCTTTTCTTTCAATATTTTCATCTGTGTAGCCTGGATAGACATATCTTCCATGGCTTTCACGAGTTCTATTGCTTTGTCCCCTGGTGCTCCTACTGCTGTAGTAGATTCTATTGTTACTGGCAATGTTGTTGTAGGTGGAGCTATGGGTGCCAATGATGCTGCCAATGTAGAAGGAACCATTGTGGATACCATGGGGATGACAGTTCTGGAAGTTGTGGCCAAGTCACTTTGTTTCGATTGAATTAAAGTGTAATTCAGTTGATCATTCAGCTTCAGGACCAAGTCCATGAGCTCTTCATGTCCTTGCTGGGCTTCTAGGACCTCTAATGTTTGTGGATGATGCAGCTAGGGTATCTTTAGCTGCTTCTTAAGTGTAGTGATATCATCATTTTTCTTCTTAATTAGCTTCTTTGTGGCTTTTATATCCTTGGGATCATGTCCCAATTAAATTACTAAGTCCTCTAAGGACTCGATTCTTGTGTCCTTGGCTTGTGAGGAGGCCTTTTCAAACTAGAATTGTGTAGATATGTTGTTTAAGCAATTCTATAGTTGGTGGGAAGATATGGCCATTCCAGTCAAAGTGGAGTATATCATCTCCCCTGTTTGCTTGTGTAGCTCAATCTGGTCTATGGGATGGATATCCCTTGCCAGTACTTCAAAATCTACTTTCTTGAAATCTGAGGCTATTTTTGGCTATTGAATTGTAGGCTTGATAAAATTCATCTACATTTCCCCTCTTTGATATCAAAGGCTGACATTAGCCTTGTTTGATTGGTAGGGGTCATCTTCAAGTACTGGGCATAAGTTTGGACCTTGAGCTTCTCATTCCTAGCTTTTATTTCCATGTACCTTTCCTTGATGTCTTGATCTTTGTCAGCAGGCATTCTGAAGGAAGATACCTCAAGACTAAGTTGTCTTTCCAACCCTTGAGTTTTTGATGTGGAGGGTGTGACTTTCAATGGGGTGATGAGCCTACTCCTATTTCCTTCTGTGTTGGTGACTTCTATTGTTTCCCTTGTGTATTCCTGTTCAGAGACACGATTCACTCTCTGTCTTTTTGCTTGGCTTGTATCTGCATAAGTCTGTGAAGTGACCCTTGCTGATGTGGTGGCCTCCTCCCTACTTCATTTTAGGCCCTTCTCCTCGTTTAGAGGAGTCTGCACAACTAAGGGGGTACTCATGGTTGCCTTTGGTCTGCTTGATTTCATCTTACTATTCTGGCACCTACAGGAAACAACCCTCATCAAGTTTTTTTTCAAGATCGATTAGAGTGTTCTCTATATCTATTCTAGTGTTGTCTTGATAAACTAGGGTTCCTTCCACCCATTCTGATTAGTTGGCATAGGCTTCAATCTCAGGTATGGGATGGTTAATAAAAGGTCCTAGCTTGACCTTTTTCCTCTGCTTGGTGATGAATTCTAAAGGGTCATATCTCCAAACAAAACTTCTCTAGAACTTCATCTTCTGTAGTATCAAATCTTCCTCTTTCCCAGCCTCCCTAAAGTTACATATGAAGGGGCCTAGTTGGTCTTTTATTTTGAAATTGGCCTTCTTCTTGGCATTTACAAAGTTTATCTCATTTGCATTGATAATTTTCATGTAGTATTCTAATGCAAACAACCTCATAGGGAGGTATCTTGGAATTTTGTATGGTGCAAGCATGCAACCATATATCCTAATTTCTATGTGGTTCTAGTAAAGGTACCAGTCACCCACTTTGGTATGTTTTGATAGTTGAAGGACTCTCTTTATTTCTAGACTGATTCTTGGAGGAGGGTTTCCAGTCAACATTGTCATAACTAGATGTACAAATAAGTCAATGAAGTCTGAATAAGAGTATGGAGACGGATACTCGTGGATTAATGGGGTCCAAAAAATAACTAACCTCGGTTGACCCTTGGTGTCAAGCTTCTAAAGGGTGAATGGAAACTTATCTTACTGATAATATAAGAACATATGGTATAAAACGAAAGAGTATTTGAAGACCCTTTCATTCCTCATTCTTGTGAACTGCTCATGCATTATGTTAGCTATGAATGTGGAAAAGTCATAAATGGTTGCAAGGGGCTATCCTGGGGTATAGATGGACATGAAATCTAGGATGGTTTCATCAATGTACTCACTTATGGAGTAACCCAAAACACAAGATATCATGGCTACAATATTTCAGCCCCAGGGGGGAAATATAGCTACTACATATGGAGGGGGATCATTAGGGATGTGCTTTTCTTCTACGATGAAGGTTTGGAATAGTTGGGCCAATTTGGCAGAGCCGATCTTGGGGTATAAGTCCAATAGGTCTCCAATTGAGAGGGGAGTTAGGTTTGGCCCTAGTTGGAGCTGCAGCATTTCATTAATGGATTCAATGGTAATGGTGAAAAGGACCTTCTAGTCATGAGACATGATGGTTCTGTGACTGGGGACGTAGAAAGCATAGAACATATGCACAATTTTAGGAAAAATGTGGACTTGGGGGAACTGGTACTTGGGAAAATTTGAATCCCAAAGACCAATTTCATCAGCATGGTTCAGGAACTTGTCCCTACTTTGGCAATGCACTTTGAGCAGGAGCTCTATGACAGTGATATCTTTTATCTGAAAGTCTCTGTCAGCCAGGGGAAGGTGGTCGGAGTCTAAATGAGGTGTAGTGATGGGCCTCACATCCATTGCAATTGGGGCAGCCATACTCAGTTCTTGTGGATTTGAGTGTGGGGAGGGATTCAAAGTTTTTAGGGCAACGGTGTTCTGTAGTGGTTTATGGCTCAAGCTCTTGAGTATTTTTAATTAACTTTTAACTTAACTAAAAACACTCAACAACTGGTTACTTTGAAATTGACAGGGTATTTGGTGAATTCTGGCTTAAATACCTGGAACTGGGATGAATTGGCTCTAAGCACAGTGGCTGGAAACTGCAAGTGGTTGAATGGGCTTCGTATAGGCTGCAAGGCCGACTGGGTTGTCTGTGGCATCTTTGGAGTGAAATTGTACGTGGGTTGACGGCTTTGACATTCGCAGGTGTCATGCATGTGTATAGAGGCTTGCAAATGAAATTTTAGCGAAAGCAAAAAAAATTGTGGCTTTTGGATTTTATACGCAAAAAGTTTTTTTTTTTGGCGGGTATGGGGTGAATAGTGGTTAATTTTTCACGTAGTGGGAGGGCGGTAAGTAGTTTATTTCGCATTACATTTGAGCGCTCGGTGATATTTGGGAGGGGACACCCAATTCCACCCATCGGATGACACGTAGCATTGGGGGCCAAGGGGAAACCACTTTATCGAGTGGGTAAAGGATGGACGTCAGGTTGGCCTGATATGGATAAGGGGCATCGATTGAGGAGGGGGACGATCACATGGTGTTCGGGTGGAGAAGTTGTGTGGAGGCTAGTGGGGGGCTCGGTGGGCACTTTATTATGAAAATATCAGGCTTAAAGTGAGATTAGGTCATCAGGGTAATTAATGGACAATTAAAGGGGGCTTTATAAACTTGATCGCAGATCGACCAGTTAAAGGTTTTGGTCTAGTTTTAAGGTGAAAATCATAGTTTATAATTAAACTAGGGCGTAAGGTTAATTTGTACACAAGAGTTAAATATATATGAAAAAATCGGTTTATCAGGATTTAATATAATAAAATTAGTAATTAATATGAAAAATGGGTGGATAAGGGAAAAAACTAAGCAAAATGCTTTTTTGTGAATTACATGTTTTTCACATATTTACATTAATACTTAGGGTAAAGCATTTTTGTGGGTTTTTGGTATGAAAAGTGTTTTATATGGGGGGAGAATTTCTTTTTCCTAGGCAAAAAGTGTTTTAACCTTAGGAAAAGGAGTATTATTAGGAAAATGAATGAACTGAAGGGGGGTGAACTTTTATGAGGGGAATCTAGTACTTCATATCCATAAGTCTTTGAGATGAGGGTCTGGTCTCTCCAAAAGTCAGAGAAATGCTCTGAGCTTCTTTGACTTAAAGGTTTTTAAGTACTTTAAAGTTTATTATGGGAAATTAGTTAAGTAAAGAGGTGAAATGAATGGGGGAAGTTAATTAATTGACTTTGAAATCCATTTGCATGCTTGATTGTCCATTCATATTTGGAACATATGATGAAAAATGATAAATATGGTTTTTGTCTAATCAATCACCATCCTTTTGCAACCTTTCTTCTACTTACCCATCTACTTATTCTATCATTTTCTCTTCACTTTATTAGGGTTCATTTAAGCTAGCAAACCCTTATCAATATTTTCTTTTCTTTACATAGCAAACTATCTAAATCAAACCTTATCTCATCCAAGGGCTCAGTTTAAATAGTTGAGCTCCTTTTATTTACTCTACCTATCTAATTATCTGCCAAGATTACACTGTTTGGTCATATTTTATTCTTTATCTATAAACATGAAGTTGAACACATGAAATAGCCAAGTTTAAACATTTTTGACTATTCATAGAGTGTGGCATAAGTAACAAGTTGCACACAATCATTTATTAAGCATAAAAAGTAAATAGTAGTTGAATTTTTACTTGCGCACTTTCCATGGTCTCTTTTGTCTTTTGGGGTTCATATATTTCATTTTTTTTGTGACCTATTTTCATTCTTTTTGTCCTTTGATTATTATTTTAGGACATACACTCTTTACATTTTTTAACTTTTTAATATGGAAAACATTTGTAGAAAGCAAAGGTATGTACAATATTACAAGGCTTAACCTTAGTCAATCAAAATTATGACTCCTATTGGTATAGGAACCTAACAATGACTTCACTTAGGGATGGAATTTCCCAGTGAAATGTCAAGAACTTTGTAAATCAGTAGCCTTTGAATTGTTGTTGTTACCTTGCAAAATTATCCTCTATGCCTCTACATTATTGATACTTATGATAGTGAATCCTTCAAAGCTTAGGGCCTTCTCTCCGAGCTTCAACTTCAATGACCACCATCCAATCTAAAATAAACTTTTCGAAAAAAATGGAATATGTACAATGGAAAGTAAAAATCAATAGTTAGGTTCAAAATAGTGTTTGAGCATTCGACCATTCACTGGTCCACCTTCTGCTTCTGTACCATCCATTTCTCTGAGGAAGAAATGAATATTTTTTTTTTTAGCATAAATGACATATGGGCCTTTCCATAGGAAATCAAATTTCTCGTGTTTACCTTATATTCCCTCCTTGAATCCCATTTTAGGACTTTGTGTTATGGAACCAGCTCACAAAAAGATAGAAAAGATAGATGAACGCCTTATAAATAAGCCTCTTTGAGGGGGAAACCTCCTTTACATTACACAAATGATCAATTCTTGGATGATACAAATGAAAAGACCTCCTTTCTATATATAGGAGTCTAAGGGGTCATAATATAATCAAAGCCGACATACAATAATAATGTAAGGGCACAATAATAACAATAGTGGGTTTCTATGGTGCACATATAACAATATGGGCACACAGGTACATCAATATAATAAGGGGGTTGTACTAAATAAATACGGGGTTACAACTAGTAGTATAGGGGCCTAACATGCCCCTCTCCTTCAAAAAGTGTTGTCCTCAACGCTTGAGTAGTTCTTGATGCTTCTGTATAAAATTCTTGTCTTCCCATGTGGAATCTTCAACAGGTAAGTTCTTCCACTTGATGAGATACTCTGAAATTGATTCATTTCGTAGCTGTCGGGTTCTTGTTTCTGTGACTGCTCCAGGTTCCAATATGATTTTTCCTTCCTCTTCAAGTTCTTGAAATATTGTTTGAATTGGGATATTTTGCAAATTTTGAATGAGTGGCCACACTTCTTCATCCTTCTTCCATTCATCCCTTACTTCATTTATCAAATTTGGTTGGATAATTATACCAACCTCTACCATTTCTGCAACGATATGTTCAATTTCACTCCTTTGGGAATATGGATATCTATAAGGCTTGATGTTTGGAGGAACACATCTTGGAATAAAATGAATAGCATGATCATGATCACGAGTACATGGGAGACCTTTAGGAGCATCAAATACCTTGGAATTATTGTCCAATACTTTTATGAGATATGGAGAAATACATGATTTCAATGTGCGAATAGTTAGCGAACATAATTGTGCAATTACGCCTCATTTTTCTTTATTTATAAGCTTTGTCATTCCATCAAAGTTGATTATCTTTCTTGGTTTCCCTGTGATACCCCTTAATTCAACTCCCTTTCCTTCCAAAGAAAATTTCATAAAATGTTCTTCAAAATTAAAAGCTATTGTACCAAAGGATTTTAGCCATTGGACTCCTAGTACAACATCAGCACCACCCATTAGAGCGAAAAACATTGGGCTATTCAATACATATTCTCCCATGGATATCTAGATATTATGACACTTTCCAGAGAAATTTATGGTTCCTCCATTTACAACCGTCACTTGACACTCTGGTGCTGGATCTAGGAAGTAATTCAAGTCCTTAGCTATATTACAATTAATAAAATTATGGGTACTACCCGAATCAATCAACACTATTACCTTTTTCTTCTTGATATGTCCTTCTATCTTTACAGTTTGAGGAGTGGTAATTCTGACGAATGCATTACAAGATATGGTCAGAATCATTTCTTCTTTCTTTCGGGTTGGTTCTTGGTGAGTATCCTTTTCTTTTGATGTTTCTTGATACTTTTCTTCCTGATATTTCACTGTTTGAACCTTCTTCTTCTTGATATGTCCTTCTATCTTGAGAGTTTGGGGAGTGGTAATTTCTTCCAATGCTTTACAAGATATGGTTTCATTTCTTGATGTTTGATGTGATCTTTCACTTCTTGAACATTTTTCTTCTTGATATATCCTTCTATCTTGATAGTTTGAGGAGTGGTAATTCTAACCAATGCGTTACAAGATATGGTTGGATTCATTTCTTCTTTCTTGATGTGATCTTTCACTTCTTGAACAATTTTCTTCTTGATATGTCCTTCTATCTTAGTAGTTTGAGGAGTGGTAATTCTTGCCAATGCCTTACAAGATATGGTCTGATTCATTTCTTCTTTCTCTGGGATTGGGTCCTGGCGCATATCCTCTTCTTTTGATGTTTCTTGATCCTTTTCTTCCTCCTCTTCATACTCTATGTAAAATAATTTCTTCTCAGCACACTTATGACCTTTAGTGTATTTGCTCTCACAATTCTAGCAAAGCCCCTTTTCCCTTTTTTCTTCCAATTGTTGTGGTGTAACCCTTGTAGGTTGTGGAAGCCTAGGAGAAACAACACTTCCATATTTATAGTTGTGAGGGGTAGACTTCCTTGTTGTCATAATTTTACTTTCCACTATGTAACAAATCCTTTTTACTCTTTCCAATTGTTGTGGTGTTGCTCTAAAGAAGGTGTTGGTCTTTGTATCCTCATAATGTGCTATCATTTCCTCCGTGAAAAATGACCATGTAACAAGTTGTTTACTAGAACAAAGACTTTTATACCATAAAAATTGATCCGGTTATAAATATGAAGATGTAATACATAGCTTTTGTAACAGTGGCACACCATGTAGATCAAAATATTTCTCCATCTGAAGTATCCAATTTACCAGATCCTTGCCATCAAACTTCCTCATATCGCCTTTTCTTGATTTTAGGAGCTCAATATTGAAATGACTATAACTCTGTAATTTCAGTTATTCCAGTTCTGAAATTGTGACCTGTAGTAGCCCTATGCATCCTCTTTCTAATGCCACCAGTCTGGTCCAAATTGGATTCTCCAAGGAAGAGTTATGCCAAATCTCCTACAGTGACCTGATTATAGAATAGTTCAGTAGAGTGAACTTGTACAACGTGCCACGTGTCACTGTTTCAACCTTTGGCTCTAAAAATATATATACAAGAAACTAAAATCCATCCTCTTTCTGTACTTTCTTATGAAATTTCAATCTGATGCTCAAAGAGAAAGTTATGACTATTTTCCCCAGGTCACCTGTTTGGAATGTAATTCAGGAGTCTGCAAATAGACCAACTTCCTCAAATTATATCTCCACAAATATAATGCAAAAAGCTCTGAAATTCGGACCCGAGGTTCAGTTCAATTTTTTCAAAAATGGGTTTTTTTCGCTTCTGAAACGTCACTAAAAAAAAAAAAAAAAGTTATAGCGCAAATTCCATGATGGCTTATTTGGAGCAGCGAAACCCTAGAATCCAAAGCTCTGATATCAATGTTATGAAACCAGCTCACAAAAAGATAGAAAAGATAGATGAACGCCTTAGAAATAAGCCTCTTCAAGGGGGAAACTTCTTACATTAACAAATGAACAATCTTGATGATACAAAAAAAAGACCTCCTTTTATAATAATGAGTCTAAGGGTCCTAATATAATAGATCGACATAGCAATAAATGTAAGGCACAGTAAAACAATAGTGGGCTTCTATGGGGCACAATAGTAACAATATGGGCACTACATGGGTACATCAATATAATAAGGGGTTTGTACTAATAACAATAATGGGTTACACTAGTAGTATAGGGGCCTAACACTTTTTCACCAAGGTAGAAATCCTCAACCTTGGTCCTTTTATCAAAAATCTTCTTGATCCTTTCCTACACAACTTGAGATGTGATGTACACTTCTTCCCTGGTTTGTTGTAAATGAATTGTTTGATTGATTCTTCTTTGAATGTCATTTTGTTCGAACTGCAACTCTTGGAGCAGCTTCATCACTAATGTTCCCAAGGAAGATGGAAAAACAGCTTCCATCCCATAAACTAGTTGGTAGGGAGAGGTACCAATTAATTTCTTTGTGGTTAGTCTATCTGACCATAATGCATTGACTAGCTTTTTATTATCTATTGATTAGTGGAGTCGCCATCTCCTCTTCATTATGTATTTATGCAATAAAGTTTATATCAAGGGCCTGACGTTTGACTTAGCCATGAGCTTGGCTAAACCTTGGCCCTTGATTAACTTAGTTGGTCTGATTTCTATGTCATATTCTAAAATAGTAGCAATCCATTTTCGCCTCTTTCCATCTGGACCGCCCTGAGTTAGGATGTCTTTGACTACTGAATTGGGAACATAGACTATTATATAAGAATATAAAATATATACTCTAAAGTCCTTGATAGCTTTGACCAAAGCAAAAGCTTGTTTTTCCATTATGTTATATTTTAAGGAGGCATCTCTCAGGGTCTTGCTAAAGAAAGCAATAGGTTGTTCATAGCCCTAGTCATTTTTCTGCGATAAAACTACAGCAATTGTGTGCTCAGAAGCAAAATAAAATAAGATGAAATCCCTATCAAATTTTGGACTAACCAAAACTAGTGTTCTAGTTAAGGCTAGTTTAATGTCTTCAAAGGATTTCTTAGCCTCAACAGTCCATTTGATGGTCGAATTTTTTTTCAACATATTGTTCAGTGATCTAATTAATCCTGCTAGATTAGACATAAATATCCTGAGAAAGTTAATTTTCCCTAAGAAAGCTTGTAATTCTCTGATGTTCCTTGGATGTTGTATATGTAAGATGGATTCTATTCTTGTAGGGTCTATTCAAATACCATCTTTTGAAATTATATGACCTAGTAACTTTCCTTCTTATAACCCAAACAAAGACTTCTTAGGGTTCAAAGAAATTCCATATTTCCTACATTTAACAAAAACCTGCCTTGGATGATCCAAATGTTGGTTGTTAGATTTTGAAAATACAGTAATGTCATCTAGGTATATTACTAGGAAATTATGAATTTATTTGGCAAAGGCTATATCCATAGCCCTTTAAAAAGTGGCTCCTGCGTTCATTAGTCCAAAAGGCATTTTCACATACATGAATGTGCCCCAAGGAGTAGTGAAGGCAGTCTTGGCTTGGTCATCAAGATGAACTAAAATATGATTCTAACCAGGAAACCCATCCAATAATGAGATCTTGGTTGATCCAACTACCCTCTGCAAATATGGTCCATTTTGGGGAGACGGTAATTATCTTTAAGGGATACTTTGTTGAGGTTTCTAAGGTTCACACAGAGTTTATCTTGCCAGTTTCTTCCTAGTTGGCACCAAGTTTGAAACCCAATCAGAAAATCTGATTGGTGCAATTATCTTAGCATCATACATCTCTAGATTTCCTTTTCAATTGAAGGTAACAGAATAGGATTTATCCTTCTAATTTTTTGTCTGAATGGTTTTTGATATTCTTTTATAGGTATTGTGTGTTGTATGATGTTGGTGTCACAGGATTTGAGGTCCTCATAACTCCAAGCAAAGACATCCTGAAATTCTTTTAATAACTAAATGTATTTTACTCTTTCAGTGGGAGGTAATGATTTAGAAAGTTTGATCAATTTGGGATTTTCATCAGTGCCAATATTAAACTCCTCCATATCAGATTTCAAAGGTTCCATTTTGGGCTTTCTAGGGACATCACTTGAATCAAACAGGTCTTCAAAATGGGTTAATCCCTTAGGTAAGAAATTGTCTTTTAGATTGGTTACTTCAGTGTCTTCATTAATTATCTCATTAATCTCAACTTGTTCTAGGTTTTCTACATCTGACTTTGTAAATTTAGTGGGATGAAATCTATCTATCTCTTCACCTTCTATCTCGTTTATTTCTATTTTATCTTTAGTGTTAAGGTCTATTGATATGTTAGTATCTATATTTATATTTACAAACTCTTGTTCTGAAATCAAAAAGTTTTTTATTTGTTTGTCATCAGCAAATATTTGCCAGCTCTTCAAAATATTTGGAATTGGAGGCATGTGCCTTACTTCAGAAGTGTACTGATAGTTAGGCTGAAAGGGTAACTTGCAGGTGCTGGCAAGCATTGCTAAACTATGAGCCTGCATATTATGTTTTCTAGGAATTACAGTAACTTTGGTTTCTAAGAAAGTGTTTAGTATTTCTACAATGGTTCCTCTATAACAACCAAATCTAGGGTCTTTGGTCATATATATAGCATTAATTTGTTTTATCACTAATTCAGAGTCTCCCATGACAGAAACTCTTATAGCTCCTAGCTTCCTAACTAATTTAAGACCTAAAATTAGTGCTTCATACTCAGCCATATTGTTAGTACATTTCAAATTTATTCTATATGCATGGCCTCCTGAGTAATCATTCTCTAGATTGTATATCCAAACTCCTGCTCCTACTCCAAACTTATTGACTGACCGGTCAAACTCAAGATGCCACAATATCTCATCTTCATAATTAGTATCATTTGTTTCCACCAACTTTTCCTCGACTTTACTACCTAGTTTAGTGGAAAGTTCTAAAGTTTGGACAGTTTCCTTTTGTTTTGAAACTGCAATTTATTTTGGTTCTATATCAACATTGTATAAATAGTTCCTTGTGTTTCATCAATATTATACAAAATAAAAGAATCAATGTCTGAATGTATAGAGTAGATAGGAAAGTTTTGAGGTTGATCCTGGCTACTCACCATGTATTTCATTAAATTTTCTTGGTACATCTTCTTGGGTTGTCCAAAAACAGAAATTGTTGCATATGACATATCAAGTTGTAGAGATCCTTGAAGTTTGGCTCCCCGTAACCTGGATAAAAGCATGCCATACTTCGGTGGGACTTTAGCAACTACAATATCCATAAGGATTCTCTTGGCAGGATATTGAACTAAGGTAACACAAAGGTCTTTAATTAACCCCAGATACTTTACTTGACTTGAGTCAATTGAAAATAAGTCCTTGTAAGGTCTTGTAATGTCTAGGTTCAATTTTTTCATTATTGATTTGGGCATTAAGTTGTGGGAGGCACCAAAATCCAACATTGCATTATGAAGAACTTTGTCATGGATGCCAAGGCTAATGTAGAAATGTGGTATTCCTCCTTTTAGTGGTTTTCCATTGACATCTGGACCAAATATAAGTTCAATGTTATGAAACCAGCTCAAGAAAAGATAGAAAATATAGATCGACACCTTAGAATTTAGCCTCTTCGAGGGGGCAACCTCCTTTACATTACATAAATGAACAATTATTGGATGATTCAAATGACAAAACCTCCTTTCTATATATAGGAGTCTAAGGAGTCACAATATAATCTAGCCGACCTCACAATAATAATATAAAGCCACAAAAATAACAATAGAGGGATTCTATGGGGCACAGTAATAACAATATGGGGGCAATAGGGGCACAACAATATTAATAAGCGGTATAACTACAATAGTAATGGGGTAATCACTAGTATTAT
>APFE030024586.1:228870-243146 GCA_000404065.3 Pinus taeda
GTATTTTCTATCACAACTGTAACAAAGCCCTTTTTCTCTTTTTTCTTCCAATTGTTGTGGTGTCAACCTTATAGGTTGTGGAAGACTAGCGGCAACAACACTTCTGTCTTTATAGATGTGAGTGGTATGCTTCCTGTTTTCCATAATTTTGCTTTCCATTTTTCTCGCTAACCTGAATGCTTCTCTAATGAATCAGGTTCCCAAAGGCGAACATCATGTTGGATATTATCCTTTAAAGGCCCTATGAACACATCAATCCTATCTCCTCTGGAATATCTTTTACCCTTATGTTCAATTTTTGGAACTCCTCAATGTGTTCCATTATTGAACCCTTTTGTTTGAGACTTATCAATTGGCTAAAAAACGTGTTGCTTTTTGTATCCTCATAATGTGCTACCAACTCTTCCATAAAAATTTCCCAAGTAATAAATTGTTTACGAGAGCAAAGCCATTGATACCATACAAACTGATTTGGTTCCAAATATAAAGTTTCCATACGTACCTTTTGTGTGTTTTGCACATTATTGAGATCAAAAAATTGCTCCATATGTAATATCCATGTTGCGGGATCCTTGCCATCAAACTTCCTCATATCAATTTTTGGAATATGGTGGGTCTTTGATCCAACATTAGAGTCTATGAATCATGATTAACATTTCTTTTGTTCTCATCATGAGTTTCCTTTACTACCCTTTCACCCTTAGTGACCCTTTTTTGTAGCAACTTATTCATATTTATCTTCAATTCTTCCATGTCTGTCTTCAAATCTATCTTCAAATCATCCATCTTAGCTTCCACGTCATTCATCTTAGCTTCTACACCTTTCTTTAAACAATCCGTCTTAGATTCTATTCCTTTTGTGCAAGTGACAGTTGTTGCACTTGGTCTCGTAATTTTGATATATCATGTTGCATTTCTTCCTCTTCTTCATGAGTCATGCTAGAGATTTCAGGTCGCCTACTAGGTGTTTCCATTTTCTTTCTTCGGGACATAAATTACTAATAATAATGCTTCACTATGCCCTTTTAATTACTTCAAAATAATTTTTCCAAACCAAGCTTAAGAAAACATTTAAAAAATATACACACCTTTTTTCATTTTGTAGGAGACCTCTGATGTATCTCTGTAATTTCGGATCATCCAATTCTAAAAGTACGACCTGTGGTAGCACTCTGTGTCCTCTTTCCAATGCCACCAATCTGACCCCAATTGGATTCTCCAATGAAGAGTTATACCAAATCTCCCACAGTGACCTGATTATAGACTAATTCAGTAGAGCGAACTTGTACGACGTTCCACAAGTCACTGTTTCGACCTATGGCTCTGAAAAATATATAGAAGAAACTACAGTCCGTCCTCTTTTTGCACCTTTTTAATAAATTTCAATCCAATGCTCAGAGAAAAAGTTATGATGATTTTCCCCAGGTCACTTGTTTGGAATGTAATTCAGGGGTCTGCAAAAAGACCAACTTCCTCAGATCATATCTCCGTAATTGTAGTGCAAAATGCTCTGAAATTCAGACTCGAGATTTAGCGCGATGTCTTCTCAAATGGGTTTTTTTTTCAACTTCTGAAATGTCACCGAAAAAATTTATAGCGAAAATGCCACGATGACCTGTTTGGAGAAGCGAAACCCTATAATCCAAAGCTCTAATACCAAATGTTATGAAACCAGCTCAAGAAAAGATAGAAAAGATAGATCAACGCCTTAGAATTCAGCCTCTTCAAGGGGGCAACCTCCTTTACATTACATAAATAAACAATTCTTCGATGATACCAATGAAAAGACCTCCTTTCTATCTATAGGAGTCTAAGGGGTCATAACATAATGAGAGCCTACATAACAATAATAATGTAAGGGCACAATAATAACAATAGTGGGCTTCTACGGGGCACAATAGTAACAATATGGGCACAATAGGGGCACAACGATATTAATAAGGGGTACAACTACAATAGTAATGGGGTAATCACTAGTATTATGGGGACCCAACAGGGGATGATCGCACAGTGATCGGGTGGAGAAGCTATGCGGAGGCTAGTGGGGAGCCTGGTGGGCACTTTATTACGGCGATATCATGCTTAAAGTGAGATTAGGCCATCGGAGTAATTAACGGAGGATTAAAGGGGGCTTTATTAACTTGATCATAGATTGACCAGTTAAAGGTTTTGGTCGGGTTTTAAGGTGAAAATAATAGTTTATAATTAAACTGGGGCGTAAGGTTAATTTGTACACAGGAGTTAAATATATATGAGAAATTAGGTTTATCGAGATTTAATTTAATAAAATTAATAATTAATATGAAAAATGGGTGGAAAAGGGAAAATCATGTTGGGTTGTGTTATATTCTTTCCACGACTAACCTACGTAGTGAACGGGGGTTTAGAGGGGGCGGAGCCCCCCCTTCGTTGCGTCGATGCGCAGCGGGGGGTCACAGGGGGGCGGCAAGCCCCCCTTCTCGGGGGTTCGAGGGGGGGGTAGCCCCCCTCTACGCGCTGCCCGAGAAAAAAATTTTGGACCCATATTAGGTTGGGCGTACCTACCTATGGTTTTTGGTCCATGGTTTTGGATGCGATGGTTTTCGGTCCATGGTATTGGATGCTTCGGCATGTATAAATATGTATTGTAACATTGAAAGGAATATAATGAAAAATCAAGTTGGTAGTCCCGGTTTTGGGATCCAGGGGAAAATCTCTGTGCATATGTTTTTTATGTGTTATGCTCTCGCATTGTTTATTTTCTTTGTTTTAGAATTCGTATGCAGGTAATTTCTGTACAGGGTTAAAAACTACAAAACGCTAAGCAAAATGCTTTTTTGTGAATTACATGTTTTTCACATATTTACATTAATACTTAGGGTAAATCATTTTTGTGGGTTTTTTGTATGAAAAGTGTTTTAATTGGGAGGAGAAGTGCTTTTTCCTAGGCAAAAAGTGTTTTAACCTTAGGAAAATGAGTATTATTAGGAAAATAAATGAATTGAAGGGGGGCTGAACTTTTATGAGGGGAATCTAGTACTTAATATCCATAAGTCTTTGAACCGAGGGTCCGGTCCCTCGAAAAGTCAAAGAAATGCTCTGAGCCTCTTTGACTTAAAGGTTTTTAAGTACTTTGAACTTTATTATAGGAAAATAGTTAAGTAAAGAGGTGAAATGAATGGGGGAAGTTAATTAATTGACTTTGAAATCCATTTGCATGCTTGATTGTCCATTCATATTTGGAATATATGATGAAAAATGATAAATATGTTTTTTGTCTAATCAATCACCATACTTCTGCAACCTTTATTCTACTTACCCATCTACTTATTCTACCATTTTTTCTTCACTTTATTAGGGTGCATTTAAGCTAGCAAACCCTTATCAATATTTTCTTTCTTTACATAGAAAACTATCTAAATCAAACCTTATCTCATCCAAGGGCTCATTTTAAATAGTTGAGCTCCTTTTATTTACTCTACCTATCTAATTATCTGCCAAGATTACACTGTTTGGTCAGATTTTACTCTTTATCTATAAACATGAAGTTGAACACATGAAATAGCGAAGATTAAACATTTTGACTATTCATAGATTGTGGCATAAGTAACAAGCCACACAAAATCATTTATTAAGCATAAAAAGAAAATAGTAGTGGAATTTTGACTTGCTCACTTTCCATGGTCTCTTTTGTCTTTTGGAGTTCATATATTTCATTTTTTTGTGACCTATTTTCATTCTTTTTACCCTTTGATTATTCTTTTAGGACATACCCTCTTTACATTTTTAAATTTTTTAATATGGAAAACATTTGCAGAAAGCAAAGGTATGTACAATATTACAAGGCTTAACCTTAGTCAATCAAAATTATGACTCTTATTGGTATAGAAACCTAAGAAAACAAATAGGACAATGTGTACTATCTTTATCTAGTAAAGTTTGAACAGACTTACTTGTTTAATGAAATAGGTCTTCACTTCAATCCTCTTCCTTCTTGATTTCCTACTCCACTTCAATATCTAAACACTAGAACCTAAAATAACTAAGACAAAAGGATCAAAGCATACTATGGATGAATATGTTCAAACAAATACTAATCAGAATTGTCACAAGGAGCTCTAATACTATGAATACAAATAATAAACACATCATGTGATAAAAAAAAGTATATATTGTATTAAAAATAATAGGGAGAGATTACAGCCCAAGTCTTGATGTCGTAAGTCTCTTTCCACCATTCTCCAATCCTCCCTTTAGCATGAAAATCCTTCAATCTCAATTGGATAGCATAAGGGCATAAACCAAGTACTTCAAAAGCCAACCCCCTCCTCTTTGGCCTGCTTTGTATTTATAGGAGAAGAGAAGAGGTTGTAGATCCACTTCTGAAGTGGTGAGATACGTAATGAGGTGAGATATGATCCATAATAAGTGGGATGAGATCCATGAAAGTGGGGATAATGCCCAGATAGGTGCAAACTTGAACTCATTCAATCTGAAGAAGATTCTTGAACAAGGTTTCTAGAATTTAATTTTTATTTTTACCTATGTACAGTTGTCATCGCACTCTCTAGTTTAGCAAACTACGATGAACATTACATGTTTTTAATATTTACAGGTGCAAAATCACTTTAACAATAGGAAATGTGCGATGAAGGCTACAATTAATGTTTTTGGAAATCTAGTCGAGGATTCTTGCATTTCTTAGAATAACTCTTCTTCCATATTTGTAGGAATCTTGAAAATGGTTCATCAAATAGTGAGAGATATGGATTTAGGGTCTTTTTCCTCAGTGTGAAAAAATGGTGTGTAATAAATTCCCCCTTAAAATACAAAGTCATAAGCTATATATGAAGGTTGAAGTTCTTTATCATGTGGGATTTGGATTGAACACTGATTGGTTGGAGACCTACAAATCAATAATCAAGGACTACAGTATAGTGTCATCATGAGATCATATTTGAGTACTAAAGGGAGTTTCTATGTCAACTTCCTGCATAGTGTGTTGAAATCGATAGGAAATGACTTGTCATGGGAGAGTATTGATGTCTCCCCTATCATCAACACAAAAAAGGTACCAAGATTTTGAGTAGGACAAACAAAGTAATTCAGGACTGACTCAGAGATGGACAATGCAAAAGAGGGCTACAAATACTAAAAATTAAAATTAAATTAAAAATAAAAATAAAATAAAATAATTAAAATAATAAAAATAAAATAAAAAAATAAATATAATTAAAAAATAAAAATAAATAAATTAAAAAAAAAATAAAAAATTAAAATAAAAATTAATTAATTAAAATAAATAAATCATTGAGTTTCAACTTCTCTTAAACATATTGGGGACACTATACGGAGTTGGAAACACTTACTCAACATGGGATCAAAAAACAATATGAAAAATTTCAAGGAGTTGTGATCAACAGATAGGTAAGTGGATTTCCCAACTCAATTAGACACGAGAGTGAAGGAGTATCATGTTCATGGGTGACTTACTGCCAAATACTAAATATTGACTCTATACATTGTTTTCCAAATTTTTCCCACCATTTCTCGCAATTACCTATTTATTTTTACACAAGATTTAGGAGGATAACATATGCTAGTAGTATAAGCTTATCCTTCAAATAAGTCCTTCAAAGTACTTTTGACATACCCTGGGAAGGATTGGTTCAGTCTCATCATGATTGATGAGTCCTACATTGTTTATGTTTTATGAGTTCAGCGAAGGGGTAACTTGACTTCTTTTTCACATTTAGAGAGTTTGAAAAAGAGATAAAAATTAAACTCCACAGTGTTCTTTTTCATAAGTTTAGTCTCTTAGAGCCAAAAAATTGTAAAACAATACAAAGGAGAACTCTTTTGACCATGATTGATCAAAGTATACAATTTTTGTAAATATTCTATGTAGTCTGTAAAAGTGGTAAACTTATATTGGGTAGACGTTTCTCCATTTAATTTAATGAGTTTGAAAGAAACAAGTTTACTCATCAATATTTTCATATTTCGAGAGTCTAAAAAGATCTTAAAGATGACTCCAAGGGGTCACTTTTTCATAATTATTTTAATGAGAACGAAAAAGTGATAAAAGTACACTCATTGCCAAAATGATTTTTTTTTTAAACTATCTTGTAATATACACATGCAAATTCAAACTCATTATATCCACTCAAAAATAGCATAAAATGACCAAAATATTTGGAAATTTTAAACAACTAGGTAAAAATACTATTAAAATAGACTTTTTTTGTTATAAAAGTTAAAAAAATAATTCATTTTTACCATATTTGTTTTTCCAGCATTTGAGAGATCTGATAGTACATTTTGCCCAAATATTCAAGAACCAATTGCGATCATTCTAGTGGAAGGATTTGAGTGTCGCTTGTTCCAGGTAAGATTTCACCCTTAATTCTTCATCTTCACGGTTTCATTTTCTCATTTCATGCACTATTTTCATTTTTTCAATATTTTAAGGATAGGGGATTTCACCCTCATCTCATCACACTTTTCCTATATCAAGAGGTGTGATGGGTAAATTTATTTAAAACAAAAAAGTGTGACTCAATGCATTTTCCGCCGGGGAAAATGCGCTAAATCACTCTATCTCCAAAGAAAAAGTGCAATGAACGTAGAGGATTTTGAAAAATTTAAAGTTTTAGCTAGCATTTCTTCAAAATTTTCATGCTTATGATCTAACATGTTCCTCCCTTGTTACTTGCGAGATTTTGATCTGAGAAAATGGTTCTATAATGGAAAGAATGAGAACATGAACTTTAAGATGCCATTGCAATAAATGATTTGGAAATAATGCAAGTACTACGAGATTGTGGTCTTGCCAAATTATTTTTGATTCTCGGCATGAGGGCTCATATTGATTTACTGCAGTATCTAGTGAAAGCCTAGGATGTTAATGAATGGTGTTTTCATATCGATGAGCATAAACTCACAATCGATATTGAAGAAATATATTTTTACTGGGATTTCATGCATAGGAGCTCATGTTTCATTATTCGGTTACCGAAGAGGTGGAGAATCAACAAAGTATCATATATCCACATACTACGTTGATGACTCCAACCAAGTACTGATGGGAAGATCAAAATCAAATATTTTTGAGATCTTCATTTGAAGACCATACTCTTTATTATAGCACGTCTATTGGGAAGTGCAGATCTACACTTGGCTACCAAATCATAGATGCATTATGCATTAGAATATTTAGAGCCAAGTGTATTTAACTAGTGTGAAGGATTTTTAGCTAACTTGAAACAGAAGCTTACTACGGAAAAGATAGGATGGTTAAAAAAACTTTGGATATGGTTCCATCATGGTCTCCTTCTCCTTGGAGAGGATTCCTTTACTATGATCGCAGAGGATTACGATGGAGATGCTAGGTTCCATATATCCCTGCATGAGATAATGGATATATTTGATGGCCCACCATGGAGGTGGCTCGATGATGAGGCTTACTCCTAAATTTTTCTGATGGCTAAGACAACAGTTGATTATGACTGATGGCTACCCATATGCAGGTGTATATTTCAGAGGGGATCTAGACCTCGCCCTTCCTAATGGCATGTAATGGGATGATTTAGTTAATAAGACCCTTTCATTTTGGTTTTTCAAATGTTTGAATTTTTATGTAGTTTGTTCTTGCGTCAAGACTAATTATCTACTTACTATGCAAATGTTGGACCAGCCATACTAGTGGGGATGTCACCATTGTAGAGACATGCATATCCACCAGTCCTCATCAGTACTCGAGACCTAGAGACAACAGATACATTGGTTAAGATCATGCATAATCTTAAGCAATTGACCCATGGTATTCCTAATATAGGGATTGATGGTCTCCTGCCTCATTTTCGGAGGCATGCAATAGGGGTACCTAGAAAGATTGGTTGTCTACTACGACAAGTGGCTTGCACCATCATTTGTTATCATAAGCATAACTAGTTTATAGGCTTTCTGAGATACATTTTGTCTTTTTGGTTTTATCGACATGTATTTGGATAATAAAGGTTGTGGGCTCTATGTGTCTTGGATACCAATTTTGTAAAAAAAATACAGACTTTTATCTAAAGAGACTACTTCTATTTACTCTGTCTATTTTGTACAATCATATGGATATTTTTCATTTTTTACAAATGTTGCAAATGTCAATTTAATACATAGTTTTCCAATGCATCAATTAATGTGTTTAAATGTCTTAGAATGTGTTAATATTCAATGTAATCAGATTCCCTTCCCAAGAGGAAAATCCATAAATTCATCCTTAACATTGACAAACTTCTCACTAAATATATCTTACCCAAATGTAATACTACAAGTTGAGAAACCAATCTAACAACTAAAAAATGAATAACAAGTGAAATGGCATCAAATAATAGTTCAATCACTGTACTATAATTTGCAATCTTGTTATTCATGTGACCAAGGCATATCCCCTGTAGACTCACTAACTCATTGGTAGGCATGTAAATTTCTCATGAAGTGAAAGAAAGCTTCCAAGTAATACAACTAGCGCAATCAGCATAGCCAATGTAATGTTGAGGGAACGTCGACATGTACAAACCAATTGTAACAGAAGATAAGTAGGGGATATAGAAGGAGTTCGTAAGAAAAAATAAAATTGCAACACACCAAAAAATAGGATATAGCAATGTACAAAGTACCCATGCAGAAATTTAAGCATAGTGCTTTTTCAGATAAAGGAATCCCATCATAGTCAGCCAACTCATAGGAACCTTTTACAAGTGCATGGTTTACAATATAAGGACCATGCCACATGGGCTCAAATTTTTCAGCTCCTAACTTATCATGATCCTGATCATATAGTAAGACCAAGTCACCTTTGGTAAAGACACGGGGGTTAAATTTTTTGTCAAATTGTACTTTGATTCATTTCTTATTAGCCTCGCTAGCCACAGTAACATCTTGGCAAGTTTTATCTAGATGTGCTAAGTATAAAAAATGTTCTTCCTCTGTAGAAGTAGTAGGGTTCAATTCGATAGCTAGTTTAAGTGACAGGATTTTGCACTCAATCGATAACGAAACTTTTAGACCATATACAAGTTGAAAATTTGTAAAATCGGTTATTGTTTTTGTTGAAGTATGGTATGCCCATAATGCCAAGAAAATAATTAGATGCCAAATCCTCTTATGAATTCCTATCATCCATTGAATAATAGTAGTTAACACTTTTTTATGGCTTCCACTTGGCCATTGGCCTATGGATAATAAGAAGTCACACTATCAGCTCCGACATCATAAAACTTCAAAATTGGGTGCTATGGTCAGTGAAAATGGCTTCTGATACATCAAATCTAGCAATAACATGATTGAATACGAATAGGGTAGCAGCTTCACCAGCGTTCTTATATGTAATAATCGCCTTAGCCTATTTTTAAAAATAATCCCCTGTAAGGCCCATAATATACCCATGCCCCCTGGTTGAGTGAGGGTTACATGTCATGAAATTGATGCCATATTTTACAAAGGGTCTTATGGTAACTACTAGATGAAGAGGATTAGGAGGGGCATGCATATTTCGATTGTAAATTTGGCAACCATGAGATTTATGGACTGTAAGAATAAAATCTTTAAACAAAGAAGGCCAGAAATATCCAGCACGCAAGATCTTTTGGTCAGTGGCATACCCTAACATATGACTGCCACATGCTCTGGAGTGATAGTTATTCAAAACTTTTCTGGCTTGATCACGTGCTAAACGTCGATGAAAAATTGAATCCGCACCATGACAATAAATGGTATCATCAACAATTTTATATTGTTGGGATTGATATCGAATACGATAGTGTTCCTTATGAGATAAATCAGGCCTAAAATTTTAAGTATGGAGATAAACGATAATGTCTCCATACCAAGGATCTAGTGAACTGATAAGAAATATCTATTTTTCTGGAAGAGAATCCTCTGCCATAGTTTTTGTTTCAGCATAAGGGAGGTCACATATATGTTCAACAAATATGAGTGATTTCTTGGAGTTGGATTTAACGAATTCCAAATCAAAATCATGTAGGATGATATTCCATTTAGAATACTTTCTCCCAAGCAATTATCATGTGAATATAGATCATGGGGTTACAATCCGAAACCACTATGGTTTGTGCATCAGAATATAATGGAAAAGTATTTAGATAACTTGAATAGATTCCAAGGCCAACTTTTCCACATGCGAGTACTTAATTTTGGAAGTGGTAAGGTTCCTACTCAAATAGTATATCACTTGTTCATTGTTTGAATCATCCTCTTGAACCAGTACCTTAGCAATAATATCATCTGACATGGTTATATACAAGTAGTAATCTCGATGATAATCAGGGGGATCCAATAATGGTTATTAGTCAACACATGTTTTAATGCATCAAAATTGTTTTGAGAAATTTCATCCTAGATGAAAGGGATCCCCTTTTTCAAAAGTCTGGTAAAACCCTTGGTAAGCTCTATGTAATTTGGAATGAAGCAACATAAAAAGTTTGCTTTCCCTTGCAAAAACTCGATTTGGCATAAGTTAGGAGGAGGAAAATTCATAATGGCCTCTACCTTGAGTGGATCGACATGAATGCCTTGTTTAAAACAATGAATCCCAATAAATGACCAGATTCCACACAAAATACATATTTATGTGGATTTAAATGGATACTCTAATGACAACATTGGAGAAAAATTGCTTGTAGATGTATCAGATGATATTGATGTTTCATTAAATGTGTCTGTATATTGTCAATATATGGTGTACAATATGCTTGATGTAATGAAAAGCATATGACATAGCTCTTTGAAAAGTTTCTCCAACAATTTTTAGTCCAAACAGAAGCTTTCGATAAGCAAAAGTTCCCCACAAGCAGATAAAAGCAGTTTTATGTTGAGCAAATGGGAGTATGTTTATTTAATTATAGCCAGAGAATCCATCCATGAATGATAATATTTCATCCCCTACACAATATTCAACTATTTAGTCGATATAAGGGGTTGGATAGTTATCGTTAGGGATAGCCCCATTGATATCCCTATAATCAACACACACTCAAAAGGTTTCTCGCTTCTTTGTAACCAGGATGATGTTCGAAACCCAGTCGGTCAAAGGAAAAGGGTAAATAAAACTAAATTTTAGATGTTTTTCAACTTCAACCTTAATGGAAGTAGCTTTACGTGGATGAACCAAGTGTAATCTTTGCCTAACATTCTTGGCATCTAGGTAAGCCTTGCTTTCATGAACAACAATACTTGGATCAATTCCAGGAATTTCATCATATGACCAAGAAAATATGTCTCAAAATTCTTATAATAGGGCCTTGTAAGTCTGAATTTATTCCAAAGAACATGAGGCACCTATATGAACATTTTCCATGTTTCCAAGTTTCACTGAGATATTAATTGGAACGATCATAGTTATGTTTCCCAAATTCTTTTCGGATGTAAATTCGTAAATTGATATATGGAATTCAAGATATTCAACAATCACATGTGAAAACAGAGCAGTGAATTTATTTTCAATCGTTGTAGGAATTTAGGGTAAGTTCCTCAGATAGAACACCAAAGGACACTGCTCACAAACATATCACGGATCAATACACCAGTATTCTTAACATAATTAAAACCCTCAAAGAGGGAAACAGTCCACGGCCTGAGCCAACGCGGTCACTTCACGAAATTTAATAATAAAACAAAGAAAATTGACATAAGCTTCTCATGTACAGTTACCCTACAAATGACCCTCTATACTCTTTAAATAGAGATCATGGACCAATCGGGTGTTAAGCCACAAATCAAGTGTCGGTAATACCGAGGAGAGAATGAACCGTCAGATCACCTAATGTCTAGAAGAAGCATTTCTATCTATTTCTATCTTATTATTACCTTGGGTACCTCCCTCTATACCCCATATTATCCCTTAGGTATATTACATTTTATACCACTTGTTATAGATCTGATCCAAAAATATATGATAATGCAAATATACCCAAGAAATAACTAGATAGAAATAGAAATGATTCACTTTATTAATATCAAACCCTTAAGGTAGGGCAACACCTTACATTCACTCCTTAAGGAAGGAGAACACTCCACAAGCCATATGCCTGTTCATACCATAATCCTTGACATCTCTCAATGGGGAGTCACTAGCCTCTATATAGGCCTCATACATGCAATACCATGGGTCATTACCATGGTTCCCTCAATACCATCTATCTAATACCATGGGCTTATTACATTATTGCTAACTACTTATGGTCTCTTACATGATACGAGTTAACCACCTTATTTATTACTATGGCCCATCTCATTATTACATTATTCCCTTGGGTACCTCCCTCTGTACCCCATATTATCCCCCCTAGGTATACTACATTCCACCCCCCTTAACATGTTTCATCCCCGAAACATAAGAAGAACACAAATAATAAGACCTACTCAAAAGAGTAGTCCACTGGTACCATGCACGTGCATCTAGCCATCCAAGAGAAAGGTGAACCCTCGATCTAGCTAGTTCCTCGCTTACTTGAGATTGAAGTTGACCCTAGCGACTCTTCTGTGTTGATGTGTAGTAGGTGGATTGTCGCCCCTCTCTATATGTCATGTAGGGGTTGTTGTCCTTGTGGCTAATTTTTTGCCATCTTGTTGGTTGTTCGCTTGCGGGGTGATGTGGGTGGTGATATGTTGAAGTGTTAACGAATGGTGTATCTTTCTTTAATTCACCACCTAATGGAGCCTAATTGGTATCTAGTACATGTTGTGGTGCATGTGGTTTTTTCTTATCTTCCAATGTTACTTTAACCACTGAGTCCTCATCTGATGTATCAGAACCTGTAATATTTTCTGCTTCAGCCTCCTTGGATTCTCCCTATTTTTCTAGTACCTGGTTTGATGTTTGTGTTTGGTTTTCGACCATCAAGGGTTCATCATCTGATGTGTCAGTGTCATTAGAGCTTTGTGCATCTTCCTCCATAGTCTCTGCTTGGGTCTTAAAAGAAATATCCTGCAATGTTATTTTCTTCTTTTTATACCAGAGCTTCAAGAATTTCTTCTGCACATTAATATTGATAGTACCCACAGATTCCATCCAAGGGTATCCCAAAACAACATCCATGTTACCCATATCTAAAGTATAAAAAATGGAATGCAATACATACTTATCCATAGAAATCTTCAAATCTTTATAAACTTGCACATGCTCATTATTAACCTGTGTGTGCTCCATTTATTTTGTTGAACTTGCACTTTTTATGCCAAATTGACATTTATAAGATTTTTCTTGCAACTAGGATTTATAGACACAATGATTTTCTCCTTCTGAATACATCCATCAACCTGCAATAAGGAGATACCAGCAGAAAATAACCCTTTAGGTTCCTTGGTTTCCTTCTTTCCTATAAAAATAACATCTTTGCTAGGTTGTTTGTCTGTCTATCTGAGCTTAGTAAGAGGATGCAAAAAATTAGATTTAGGGTCAAAGCAGTCACCAATGGATTTTGTGAACATCTACCAAGTAATTGTCTTCGGATAGCATTTTTGATGACACTGCCACCATTGCCATCTTTCTTGGTCCAAGTAAATGGCTGCCACACGTAGTTTAGTTTCATCATCTACGATGTGATTCAAAGTGAAATAGTGTTCCATTTGTGCCAGCCATATTGCCAGTTCAGAGCCATCAAATTTGTGCATCTTCATCAAATTCTGATCTAGGCACTGGAAGTTCAATTTCGTGCTTTAGTTGTCCCGCCGTCACAAAATTTTCTTAAAAATAGTTGTTTTTAAATCAACAATATCTCCCTCATCCGGACTCCAATTCGACTGATTTTTTTTAAATTGGGTATTTTTTGCAAAGAACCCAGATCTGCAATTAGATTCTACAAATGTTGCCCCAAAACGTACAGACCTGATTTGCAAACTCGCCGCCCCGAAAAATGTCTGTAACACAGCTAATTTTTAAATCAACGATATCTCCCTCATCCAGACTCCAATTCGACCGATTTTTTTTCAAATTGGGTATTTTTTCACAAAAAAACTAGATTTGTAATTAGATTCTATATATTTTTCCCCAAAACATACAGATTTGATCTACAAACTCGTCACCCTGAAAAATATCTGCAATGCAGCTGATTTTTAAATCAACGATATCTCCCTCATCCGGACTCCAATTCGGCCGATTTTTTTTTCAAATTGGGTATTTTTTTGCAAAAAATCAAGATATGCAATTAGATTCTACAAATTTTGTACCAAAACATATAGATATGATCTGCAAACTCGCCACCCAAAAAATTCCTATAAAAAAA
>APFE030024586.1:243696-268186 GCA_000404065.3 Pinus taeda
AAAATCTTCGTTTTGCCCAAGAAAGTGCTCTGATACCAATTGTTATATATCTAGTATGAAAATATATGAGAATACAAATATACCTAGAAATAATAAGATAGAAATGATTCTTGATTGATCAAACCCTTAAGGTAGGGCAACACCATACATTCACTCCTTAAGGAAGGAGAACACTCCACAAGCCATATGCTTGTTCATAAAATAATCCTTGACATCTCTCAATGGGGAGTCTCTAGCCTCTATATAGGCCTCATACATACAATACCATGGTTCCCTTAATTCTATCTATCTAATACCATGGGCTTATTACATTATTGCTAACTACTTGTGGTCCCTTAAATGATACGGGTTAACCACCTTATTTATTACTATGGCCCATCCCATTATTACATTATTCCCTTGGGTACCTCCCTCAGTACCCCATATTATCTCCCCTAGGTATACTACAAGAGTAGTAGGTGACTAGTAAATTTATGGAGAGCCTAAGGCTTTCCAACAATTTATAGATGATATATGTAGAAGCTCCCTCATCTATTACATTGAGGAAAAAATTCCTACCACGTACAACAACTTGAATTTGGAACACAAGTTGTTGTGAGAGTCTAGGTACATCATTCTCAAGATCGAATACTATAAGGTTCAAATCCTATCGAAAAATTCCACTAATAGTTGATAACAATGATTTTCATTTTGTTGGGTATCTTTGAAGCATTTTAAGAGTCGACATTTCTAAGGAAGCTTGAGCCAAGTCTTCGACAATATTATAATTTTGAGTCGCTCTAGCATGTGAAATGAAAGACAACTTCTGAATGACACCTTTAGGAGGAAGAATCATTATTTCAACAATTGATCACTCGATTTGTGGATGATCAGAAGGAGTTGGGATTAATGAGGAAGGTTGATCTGTAGCACTTCCATTTGAAGGATTAGGAGAACCATAACCTTTAGATCTTGTAGCTACCGTAACTTGAGCATACTAGGCATACATCATCATAATATCCATAGAGTTCTCGGAAGAAGAAGAGAAATTTTTGGAAACCATTTTAGTTTCCTAAGAGGGGAAAGTTTTCGTTAAGGCAGCAGGTGTAGAAGAACCTTTACAAAATTTATTAACCTCTACACAATGTGGAAATTCCTTAGTAGAGTGTTCTTCATTACAAATAATACAAGGATATCATGGTTTCTTTTTCTCTTAAGGAGATTGGTTTTTAGTTGGTTTTTCCTATTGAGGGGAATTTTGTTGTTAAGCTTTACCTTTTCCCTTATTTTTACTTCTAGGTTATTGAGGTTGTTTACCGGTCAACGATTAAACTGCTTTAACCTCATAAGTATCAACAGTACTAAACTTAACATAGGTTGAATTTTGACCAATAACAATAGGAGTAGAATTGGGATTAGAATGAACTGAAGGTTTACTAGTAGAATGTTGACTAAGATAACCAATAACATCACCAGTGGAGTGATATCCTTTAGAATTTAATGGAATCTGTTCGATGACCTAGGAGCATTGGGAATTTTTTGGTACAAGATGCAAAATTACGAATAAACTAAGTCTAAATATTGGGCACAAGAAATAACATGCTCTTTCATAACAACTCCTCCTTTAGAAGCATCTTTTGTTATAGAAAGAAGTAATGATTTGACAAACCATTCAACTAATAATTGATCTAGAATATAAGCTTTCAATAAACAATGGTGACGTCTCCACTCATGTATATGATCAATGATGTGAGTAGAGATTAATTGCTTTAATGAAGTTAAAAGCTTTGTACCAATTTCATTAAAGAAAGGTAGCTGAGAGTGTGTCAAAAAGTTTGTTGCTAAGGAGTTAAAGTTATAGAAAGATGCGCTTGGTAACTCAATGTACCATTTAACCACAGGACCAGATAAAGTTCTCTGGAAAAGACGTAATCGAATTGAATCATCATTCAAGGAGTTTGAGGAATACGAAAAATGATAAGTCATCACGTGATTCGATGGTTCTTCTCCAAGTTTACCATCAAACTTGGGTATGTCACTTGGTAACTTTGCAGGAATGGACAGCCAAAAAGGATAATGATAAATCATGTCATTAGTTAGTCGGGACAAATATGGTAAATCTAAAGTGGCAATGAAGCGTAACTACCATTTAAAATTCTATTGAGAATACTAGTAACCTTGAGGATACAATCCAACTGTTGGAGGAGGATATCTAGGATATCTTGGAATAGGTTGAGCCATTGGTACTTTCATTGCACCAGGATAACTAGGGTAACCCATACCAGGTTGAGATGTAAATGGAAATCCTTGAAAAGGTTGTCATTGGATAGGTTGACTCAGATAAGGTTAACCTTGAAAAGGTTGACATGGCACAGGTTGACTCGAATAAGGTGGACCTTTGAAAGGCTGACCTGAATAAGGTTGATCTTGATATGGAATTTGAGGTACACCTGAGACAGGTTGACCAGAAGGCATCTATGGGGTAGCCTAGATAGTTGGACCTATAAGGATCTGAACTATAGTTTGACAAAGTTGAAAAAATAAATCTTGAGGTATAGTCTGCATAGGTTGTTGAATTGGTATATGAGGTTGGATAGTTGTTTGTTGTGCAGTTTGAACATGTGTTTGATATGTAGTTGGAATGGGTTGTTGAATAAGTGTCTGAGGTGTACCTAGGATAGGATGTTGAACAGTGGTCTAAGGTGTAGTCTAGCCAGTGATTTGGATAGGTTGATAAGCAAACACTTGAGGAATGCCCTGAACAGTTTTTCCAAAAGGTAACTGGAAAACAAAAGTAGGGTTTCAAGTGGTGCCTCCCATTCCTAGGAATCGAGCACCAATCAAGGGTTTCGTTACAATAGATTTACATAGGCCTACCTAAGGTATTTGACCAAGGGTTTGATAAGTTTCACCAAAAGATGGTCTTATATATGAAGGATAAGGTCTTCCAAGAGGTTTCCCTCCTCACGGAAAATATGGAGCATAGGATGGTTTCCCTCTAGCTGAAGGATAAGATCCAGTTGGGATTTTTTAAGGGATACCCAAACCCCCAGATAACAATTTTCTTATTGGTCAAATGTCGATGGCACTTAAAGCGTGGAAGCTTTTGGAAATTCCATGGTTTGGGAAGTAGATTATACATTAGCTAGTGATAAACCAAATGGGATTCCAAAAGACCAAGTGGAAATTTGAGAAGAAGGAAGATCTGATGTAGCTCCTGAAAGGGTCCTACTAAGTGACTAATGCCCAATAGGTACATAGGTTCCACCATATATAAACAATTTTGTAGTTCTTGTAAACATGGAATTCGTACTTACTTGACTAGGTCCACTCTCATGAGTAGATGAAGGTTGACTTATATTTGAGGATTTTGTCATGGTTCGCCTAGGTAGGAAAGATAAAGGAGGCATAAACCTAGAGTTCCCCTAGGTAAATAAGGTAAAGAAGTTGCATACCAATATTCTAAGTAAAACGGAGGTAAAATTTTAACAATTATAGGATCACCTAACATAAGAGGAGGGTATTCAGAGTATTCATTAACTTCCTCTTCAGTAATATTTCCAATGCTTATCAGACCAGGAGGTAAATTAGTTAAAATGATAGGTACTTAAGATGTAATTAGTAGAGAAGTAAAAACGAGACCAAGTGAAGGTGAAATGTATGTTTCTGGGGTTACTAGTTCGGTGAAACGCTCTTCAAGTACATCAAATTCTAAAATTTCAGACTCAGTTACTTCAGTTTCAGGTTCAGTTATTTATATTTCTAAAGTTTCCATTAGAGATATTTTGAAGCCTAAAATGGGACTGATAAGAAATATTATAAAATAACATTGCAAATAATAAAATAAGATTATATTACATCATCAAATTTTAGAGGGAAAAAAGAAAAAAAATACTTTTTCAATTCATATTTTCAACTTATCTTCCTACGATTTTACTCAAATTTCGAATGAGAGCACTCATTCAATGCGAAATTTAATTGCTCATCAAAGGAGTACCCATGGTGCATTTTTTTGATGGACCCTATGAAATGAAAAATGAGAAGTACATTAAAAAACATTATTGCAATCACATTTTTCATGTATTACGCATTTTTCGTGTAGCAGGGTCCATCAAAGGTATGCAACATGCCTACTTCATGGATGAGGAATTAAATTTAACATCTGATAAGTGCTCCCCAATTAAAATTTGAGTAAAATTGTAGGGAAATAAGTTTAAAATAAGAGTTGAAAAAGTATTTTTTTTTCTTGTTTTAGTCATTTTACTCTTTTACTCCAAAAATGGTGGATCATCCCCCATGGTTTGACATCATCATCTTGAATCCTATTTGTTCTTATAAAGTTGATTTTGGTTGTACATATTTGTTTTGAGACCCATTTTAGACCTCAAAATTGCTCTAATTAGTTATTATTGGATAGTTGGCATTCTCTAGATGGCTAGTGGTTGCCAATGTGTTGGCACTGATGTGAACAATCATGCTAGGAAATGTGTTTGGAAGTTGGCATTGTCTAACTTTTGGCAAGAGTGTTGACATTGATGTCAACCAGATAACATGGATTTTTTTGGCAGCAGACTTTTGCTTTGATGTCCCCTAGCCTAGTTGTGATGGTAATTGGGCTAGTTTGATGTGCGCGATGTGTCAATAACATGGGGAGTTCTATGGTTGTTGTAGTTTTCAGTAAAGAATCACCATCGTAGAAGGATTATTGGAGAAGACATAAAATGATGACTATGGTGGTTGGGAGTCCCATACTTTGGAGGAGGTTTTTCCTCAACATATCATCTCAGATACTCTTGGAGATGGAAAGTTGGCTAGTCCTCTAAAATATCTCTCCAATGGTATGTGGAACCTTGCAAAATGCCTCTAAAGAGCATGTTCTAGGAAGAAGAATAAGAGCCAATGAGGAAATAATGGAAGAGAGTTTGCAGCAAATTTTTTGGGTAGAATATGGGCTCAAAGCCTACATCAGACCATCTCCACTGGAAAGTGCTCTGAAATATCTTTCCAATAGTATGTGGAAGTTTGTAAATGACCTCCTAGATCAGGAGTTATTCTCAGTTAAATTTTGATGACTTAAACCATGATAGAAAAGTTAAAAGGGACCCAAGATAGTATATTAGAACCTCGGATCAGGTAGGGATCTCAGGACTTTGGAATATCAGAGGTAGAGTTCTCGTAACCTCGATGAAATTCCTTTTGAGAAATTATCCAAGAACAAGGAACAAGCAAGGACCTCGGCAGTTTATTTCCTCGATAGTTTATTTAAAAGAGACCCGAAAGGAGCAGGTTGACCATCGAGAGTTGATTCTTCGAATGTTGGATATCGGAGATGGATCAAAAAACCAACACCTGATATTGGAAAGAATGGTAAGCAGCATATCAGAAGATCAGAGTAGGCTAGAACCTCGGAAGTTTGAGACCATCAAAAACTCAAAGTTTTGTAAGTTCTTATGAATGAATTCTTTGAAAGCACCAAGGTTGCAAGGAAATAAGAATTACAAGGAATTCGTTGAAAAACGAAGGACCGAGGGACCCTTTCTCTCTCCTCCACTAGGACACATGGCAGTGGGTGATTGGCCCTAAGAATTTGATGAGACATATAATGTTAGCATGACGTGGCAGTACGAAGGACACGTTGCAATCAGATTCGACATTTTGAGTGACCTAATAGGACAAATTCGTGTGACACATGTCACCACTAAGGAGATGCCATGTGGTGATGATGAAATCAGCATAACGTCATCTCAGATATTGTATATCAAAGGTAGGAGACATTGTAACTCTATTCTAATTCCATTTTGAAAAAGCTATGATACAAAGGGCTTCCAATGTTGAGTTGCACTTGGTTGTGGGGACCCAAAAAAACCAAGGGCGTAGAGAAGGATTAGCACCTAAGTGCTATGAAGAATTTCAGGGGTTTGGATTTTTGTAACTCCTTTGTAATTACTTTTTGTGAATGACCCTATTCCTGGGAGCCCTGATGTTGATTGGAACACAATCGTGAAAGCCTAAAGAACCAAGGGTGAGATTAAAATACACAGGGAGATAGGCCCCCTACAGAAGCATGAAGAACTTAGCACCTAAGTACTAAGCCATTGTTGATAGCACCCAGTCCCATGGTGTAAAACGAAAAATGGGCTAAGAATGAAGGGGCTTCGAATATCATGACCTCATAGTTTCGTAACATTTTTTTTAATAAAAGTTACGATATGTGGGAGCTTCTGATGTTGTTTTCGTTTGGAAGAGAAGCTAAAGGAACCAAGGGTGTAGAGAAATAACACGAAGATAGACACCTAGCATGACTCTAAAAGGCTTATCACCTAAGTTTTATACTGGTGATCACATGCAGTGGTCCTATGGTGTGAAAAGTGATAAGGGCTAAGCATAAGAGGGGCTAAAGGCACTTTGAAATATTTTGATTTTGTAACATCTCTTTAATAAAAGTTATGATAGGAAAGGCTCTTATATTGCAGCACATAGGCAATAAAGGATGAATAGGTCGGAAGCTAAAGAGTAACGACACATAGGAGACTTGGTTGCAAGAGTAATGACGACTGTAGAGATTTCTTGGTCAAGGTAGAAAGGAACACGACTTTCTGGAAGAGAGTGTTGAGTCTTGTCTCAAAGATTTAAATAAATCTACCTCTGATATTCCTATGCACGCTTCATTTAATTAAATGAAGTGCAGAGAAGACAATCTGAAGTACCAGTGAAGATCTATGAAGCCATTAATAATCATGGAGAGCCTAGGGTACAGTATATTTATTCGGAAAGAGGATAGTGTGTGGTTGAAGTGTGCAGGTGGACTGAGAATTAATTCTCAGTATGGAGATCACTCAGGTTCCCATCCTCATGTTTTAATGCAATGGTAGAATTTGTGAAAAGAGATGCAACACAATATTGGAGTGACATGCCAAGAGTACACTCTCAGTCAGTGTGGATGGTGATAGAGATATCATTAAGCTCAGTGCAATAGAGGATCAAAACTCATGATTTCCATTGAGAAACGGGGGGAAAGCAACATTGTATTGAGTGAGATGAGTGAAGAGCTTTGTGCGTGTGTGTGTGTGCTATTGTGTGTGAGGCCAAGTGAGTATATTCTATAGAGATGATGCTGAGAGTTCCTATGTAGAGGAAGGAGACCCTAAGAGAGATCTAGTGTTGTTGTGTGAGGCCGAGAGAGCCAGTAGAAAAGAAGAGAGCCAAGAGAAGAATATATATAATGGACTATGAGTCATGTGGATAACTTTGATTGTGAGTGTGTTTCTAAGAGGAGGCCATGTGTTCCTAAGTAGAAAGAAGGTCGAGAGAAGAGATCCTAGTTGAGTATGTTGTTGCAGAGTGGGTGTGTGATAAGGCTTGTGGGTTGGTGCCTCCTACAAGTTGGTGCTTTCATAAATCCAAGGAGCTGAAAGTTGGTGCTAGTAAGAAATCCGTGAAGTTGGTGCTTCACATGGTGCTTCTAGTGAGCTGGATAGACCTACCTACAAAAGGATGGAGTCAGTACTTCCTACTAGTAGGTGCTAGCAAACAATCAAAGGGAGTTGGTGCTTCCTATGAATGGTGGCTCACAAACAGATTGATGTAATAGAGTAGGTTCTCTTATTCTACATCAATAACAACAACAAGATTTGGTGGTTTTTTCTCGAAAGGGTTTCCACGTAAAACCTCTATGTATCATGTGTTACTGCTCTTGATGTGTATGCTTGTGTTGGTTGATATGGTCGTTGTTATGGTTGTTAATGGTCGCTCACATATAATGGATGCCAAGTTTGAATGAAGAAATATAGATTGGCATAAAAGTTAAAATTAGCCTTAATATTGACTCCCCCCCCTCTTAGTATTAAATTTGTTTCCAACAATTGGTATCAAGAATTTGGTTCTTTCGAGAATAGCTTAATCGCTAGAAGGTAGATCAAAGGGAAAAAATGCCTAATCAGATTTGACTAATAGCAGAAGGAGTTCCATTTTTAAATGGATCAGAGTATGTACTCTAGAATATTAGAATGGAAGCCTATTTAATGGTAATAAATGAAGACATTTGGTTGTTTGTGATGTATGGAGAAAGGAATGATTTCAATAAATAAACCAAGGATATTATCATGAAAGGGATGTCTAAGCCAAATGCTGAGAAAGTAAGGCATAGCGAGACAGAAAAGGAAATGCTAGACATATTGCAATGCCTGTATGGAAAAGATTGTAATGTGACTCAATAGGAGGTCAAAGAAACTTGTTGCTCAAGAAGTGAACCTGAATCTGTGAAGGATTCTAATAATGAGAAGAAGACAAGCAAGAAGAATAAGAAGGCATATAAAAGGAAAGATGCTCAAAATATTAAAGATATTTCTTCTTGTGAGAAAATTGTAGATCTTCACTCTGAGGATGGTGAAGAAGAAAACCTAGATGAGAGGCCATGTGACTCTGAAGGTAAGTTATTGCTATGTGATAATTGTAAAGAGATAGTTCATTTAGCCATTAGATGTACATATTCTTCTTTTGAATATAAATATATTCATACATCTAGTTAATGTGAAGATAGACCTACATTTGTAGGAGTAGAAAATGAGAGAACCTTAGAGGAAGAAGAGAGATCCTCGGTGTGCTCATCCATAGGAAAAAATAAGAGTTCTCCTAGTAGTGATGAAGAAGGTATACCTCTTAGACCTGTGGAAGACTCCATGGACACATAGATGGTTTTAAATATTTGTGGTGACTCATCTAGCACCTATGATAGTGAAGAGAAGGATGTGAATGAAAGGATCTACTTTAGAAAGAAGTTGATCTCTGGTCTGAAAGATATCAAGGACCTATCAGAGGAAAATCTCAAGCAAGAAGAGAAATTTAAAATTTATGAGCCTGAGAATGAAAACTTGAGCAAAACAATAGTTTATCTAAATGCTCAAGAAGAAGAGGCTAGCAAACTGAGTGGCATGTTTACCAATTAGCTAATTAAGAAAGAAGCTTATTGTGAGAGACTACAAGTTGAAGTAGTCTCATTGAGACATGATATAGAAAATAAAATTAAAGAAGTGTCTCAACATCAGAATCTTGGGGAGAGCAAGAAATTCTTGGATGAGATGCTTTCCAAGCAAATATCCCATCTCACCAAGGCTGGTTTGGGTTTCAAATAAGAACCAAGCTCCAAGAAGGAAAAGGCTGGAAGGTAAACCACCCATGTAAGGGTAGTTTGAAATTCTAACAATAAGGAAAAGGGATTGTTGGACAGGAGCAGCAGTAGCAAGGAAAGCAACAGCAACAAGAGAAGAAAAGGTAACAACATAAGGATAAGAAGCAGGAGTGAGGAGAGAAGCAGAAAGAAAGGATGCAAGGAAATAATGCAAACTATCATTGAAGGCATATGTAGAACCAACAAAGATTATTTCTCCATCAAGGAAAAAGCCCTCAAGGTAAAGGTATCTCCAGTCCTAAAAAACCCTTTTCTAGATACTTTTTTTCTTGACATAATCTTGGACACAAAGTCATGGACTATAGATTGCATGTAAGGAAACAAGATGTGTTGTGTAGTAGCAACACAAGAATGCACAAAGAGGCTTGGAAAAGGTGTGTTTGCAGTAGTAGAGGTCGTGACAAGAATGATGGAAGATATGGTAATTCCTCTGCTCCATTTTTAAGCCATATTGAATGCTACAATTGTGGCAACCTTGGGCACAAGAGAGCAAGCTACATATATGAGAATAAATGGAATGCTTCTCATCATATGCATGCAAATGTCATAGCTCAGGATTTTAAGATAAGAAGAAACAATGGAGGTGAGGAATGAAAGTATGTATTTAGTGCTCTGCATAAAGAGAGCATGTTAAACAATGGAAGGAGAAATCATCAAGGACTTGAATTGTCTCTGAAGAAAAATAAAAGAAAAATTAAGAGGGATGATTCTCATATTCCTATGAGAAAACCCTTTCTAAGTGCTAGTTGTAATGAGTACAAGCTTTAGGTAAGGAAACAGAGCAACCGTATAATCCAATTACCATTCTCTTACAAACAAAGAAAAATGGAAGCAAGTTTCTTTGGGTAAAGAAAGAGGATTTGAAGGAGAAGTGTCCCCTAGCCATGTGTAGCCAAGAAAAGGCCCAAATATGGGCAAAGACAAAGCTAGAAGGTAAAGCCTCTATCAAGGCTCGGCCAAATAAGGTTTGAATTAAGAGGGAGGATCTTCTAAGGGGGAGTAGATCGTTTGTTTATCTTCAGTAAAGGAAGAGAATGGCCTCATAGGAGGTCGAATAAGTCAGATGCTAGAAGCTAGAAGGCAAAGAAAGAGAGGTGTATCTAATTGTTGAAGGTATTATCAAGTACCCTTGTTGATTACAGTAATGTATTTTTTTATTTCAAATGTATCAGCATTGAAAGAGAGAGGAGGAGTGCAGTCAATATGAGTTCAGGGGGATTACACAACAATATCTTATGTTGTGGGAGGAAGAAGGTAAGTTGCAGTAGAAGTGTGGAATGTCAGGAAGCCCATAGTCAAGTCAGGTCCATAGGATCATTCCCCATGTAGAAGTAAGGAAGTGAATGCAGGAGATCAGAGAGCATTGGATCAGAGAGAGTTGATTTAATAGCAGTAGAAGGAAAAAGTTTTCAGCCTCAGGAAGAAATATTTTCTAGGGAATGAAAAGTTTGCATCTTGGGTGAAATACCCTTATTTCATTTTAGAATGTGAATCTGGTTATGCCTAACAATATTGTGTTCATGAAACACAATTGGTACAAGATTTGCATGTCCCTTAACCTTCAATTGTTATCGCTATGTTAATTGATAGTCTTGGGTTCAGGTGGAGAAACCTTTTTGTGCAAATGGAAAATTATTTCTGAGAGGAAGTATTATTTTTTTCCTGGTACATTATCCAATTTGTATCAAATGTTTGGTGCAATTGGTATTATTGAAGCAGTAGTCCCTATTGTAGAAGTATGATCTCAAGGGGAGAAGTGTTTAAGATTCTTAGAAGTGAGCATAGAGGATGAAGCAGAATTAGCGGTGAAGAGAAAGCTGAAATGCATTATCATTGATTGGTATTTGTAGTAACAACAATACCATGAGCATTTTAATTGGTATCAGTTTTATTTTTAACTGATATAAAAGATGCATTGGCAAGAGAAGTATTTAGCTAGTAGCCATAAGGTACCAAAAACTAGAGGCATTCAAATTAGAGGAAGTATATGTTCAGGGGGATCATATCACATATTTCCAATTTATAGAGCAACAGTGATCAATCCTTGAAGAGAAGTCTGCAGAGAAGAGTGCACATCAGCAACTAGATCCTCGATCATTGATAGTCAATGTTTGGATGAGGAAGAAAAAGTAGCTTGTATCCATTTTTCATTGATGTCAAAGGGGGAGATAATTATTGGAGAAGTTGTGATGTTCCATGAACATGAGAGAAATTCATTGGTGGCTTATGCTAGGAGAAGTGTAGAAGGAGCATGAGTATTGGACATCAAAGTGAAGAAGTGATGAGGTTGAGCTGTTTCCATCAATGCTAAAGGGGGATATTGTTGGAGATGGCTAGTGGTAGCACGTGTGTTGGTATTGATGTCAAAATCATGCTGGGAGATGTGTTGCGCATTTGGAATTGTATAACTGTTGGCAAGAGTGTTGGCATTGATGTCAACCAGATAGCATGGATGCTTTTGGTAGCAGATTTTGTCTTAGATGTTCCCTAGCCTAGTTTTTATGGTATTTGGGCTAGTTTGATGTGCTTAATGTGTCAAGCTCGAGGGGAGTGCTATGGTTGATGCAGTCTTCGGTAGAGAACCACTATAGTAGAAAGCTTATTGGAGAAGCCATAAAATGATGACTATGGTGGTTTGGAGTCCAAGATTTTGGAGGAGGTTCTGCCTCAAAATATCAGCTCAAATACTCTTGGAGATGGCATAGTTAGTTAGGGCTCTAAAATCTCTCTCTAATGTTATGTGGAACTTTACAAAATGCCTCCGAAGAGAAGGTTCTAGGAAAAAGAATAAAATCCAAGGAGGAAATAATGTCAAAGATTTTGCTACCATTTTTCAAGTAGAAAATGGACTCAAAGACTACATGAGACCTTCTCCACTAGAAAGTGATCTGAAATACATTTCCAATGGTATGTCGAAGTCTGCAAATGGCCTCCTAGATCAGGATTTATTCTTGGTCAATGTTTGGTGACTTAATCCATGATAGCAGAGTTACAAGGGACCCGAGATGGCATATCGGAACCTTGGAGTGGGAAAGGACCTCGAGACCTTGGAATATCGGAGGTCGAGATCTCGTAAACTCAATGAAATTCCTTTTGAGAAAAGTTTGGATCTGAGAACAAGGAAGGAACAAGCCAGGACCTTAGCATTTTATTTAAAAGAGACTTGAAAGGAGAAATCTGACCATTGAGAGCCGATTCTCAGAATGTTGGATATCACAGATGGCTCAAAACATCAAGACTCGATATCAGAAGGACTGGCAGTCAACATATCAAAATATCAGAGCAGGCTAGAACCTCGGAAGGTCAAGACCATTAGAACCTCGAAATTTTGTAAGTCCTTATGAATGAATTCTTTAAAGGTGTCGATGATCCAGTTGGCTCCAGACACGGTCAGAATCCAAAAATATATCAAAAATCAAAGTTGTCAGATTGAAGTGAAACCAGGACTAGATCGTAGTGCTTGTCGCCTTGATTCCAATGGTGTGAACGACACTCAAATCCGAGTTCGTAAGGACGAGATAGGGCTAGTCAAATTTTTGGTCAAAGTGTACAAGTGGAAGGCTTAATGAGGCAACAAATTAACCAAGACTCGTCGCACGGAATCTGGCCACTAGAATGGGTAAAATTGTCAAATGGTTAATTTTTCCAATAACCCTTATTTTCCAGTCGATGGTTTTTTACCAATATGGCTTAATAGGCCAAAAATTAAAAAATATATATAAAAAAATGGTTGGCAGGCCACCAACCCTACCAACCAACAACATATAAATGTAAACATTACACGGTGGCAGGCATTCAAAACCCGCCACCACACATCCCATAGTCATATTATATGTAACAAAAAAAAATATGGTGGGGAAGGCCACCCCTGAGGGACTCGGCCACAAGTCAACAATTATCACTAACATCAAATATATCATATCACAACAGTGGAAACTATATACCACATCAAACGCCTGAACCAAATTTAATACCATATCAAAACAATATGCCAAGGTGTGGGTCAGCGGGATTTGAACCCCGGACCTCCCTACCTCCATCTCTCTGCCAAACTGTTAGACCACGTGTGGCATCTTTGTAAAGTCTGCCACCCCTCCACCATATAACCTCAACTTTGCTCAGATGCCCAGAGGAGAACCAGCAGAAGGGAAGAGTGCCAAGCCAGCGGAGGAGCATGGAGGAGAGGGCCAGCAGAACCATGAGCCCATGGAACCATCACCAAGGGTGGAACATTTCCCAAAAGTTGCAGTGGAACCATGAACCAAGATTCTATTTAGATGCCAAAACGATTCCTTGAGCGCCAAAGGTGCCAGTGATGAAATTGGACATGCGGATGGTCATTTTTACACATTTCTCGCCAAGAATCCAGCCATGCAGTCAGAATCCTCATCCGAGCAAAAAAAAATTCGAGCATCTTTAGAAAGGAACCTTTGGGGGAATCTAAGAGATTCTTGAGGGCCCAAATTTTGACGGTTTCAGAATTGGACAAGTTGACAGATGATTTTGCACCATTAATCGCTAAGAATTCTGATGTCATCCATTTCAGTAGATGAGCCTTGCATTTTTTGGCCATCTTCGAAAGTGGAGGTATATGATGCAGTTATGTCATGTTTTGCTTCTTGATTTGTTGAGATGATGTTTGTATTATTGAGATCCCTTATTACCATCATGTTGAGGGATGCTTGTTTTCCACATTATGTGAGATTGTATTTAGCTTGTCATTTTGAAGGAATACCCATTTTAGTGAGAGTTCTTACAGGGATAACGTCTTGTGGAGATACAAGCCACTCTAGTTGAGGGTATTCATCCTTGTAATGACAAAGAACATACCATGTACATCATCATCATTTTCAACATTAAATGAAGCGACCTCCACTCTCTTGACACTCAGCCCGGAGACGTAACCCACACTGGGTGAACTCCCTTATTAATGTGTTTTATGCACTTTGATTTGATTATTTTCATTATGTTTCGTCTTTGTTACAATATGCACATGTGGCTTTTCATACCCTTTTAAATTCAATTATGCTAACATCACAGAAGTAAAATATCTTGGTTAATTCTGGTAGCTGAAGAGATCTAGATCAAGTTTGGTATCAAAGCGGTCTTCTCACTAATGTGAATTGCGAGTGTGAACGATTGAATGTGAAACAAGAAATAAAATGGAGGATGACAAAGATATGTATGAGGCCTTCCTCAGGATGTCAAAAATGATGGACATAATGTATGAATATTATGAGAATAAAATTGCAAGAGAGGAACGGGAGAAAGAAATAGCAGAGCACGATGCTCTATCTACACCCTCAAGTGTACATTCATCTTCTTCATCGTCTTCTCATCATCCAAATGAGGAGATAAATCAGATCCTTCAAGAAGAGAATGATGAATTGAGGAGACTCCTACGAGAAGAAAAAGAGGAGAAGCAGAGACTGCAACTTCAACTACAAGACATGAAAGAGGAATTGGAAGAGTTGAAGTGCAATGAAGGCTTAGCAAAGCCATCATCACCTATTTCAGAATCGACATCTTATGTAAATAGTGCTCATCATTCTTCAGTTTCATTTTCACATGACACTATTTCTGTTAGAAATATGGAGGTGCCCATTTTAGGAACTGGCATGAGACTCCTAACCCGAATGGGGTATAAAGCATGAGGATTTGGTGTTAATGGACAAGGGATGGCTCAACCATTGGAGGATGTACAAAGACCTTGATTGCAGGTTTGGGATACACTGAAGGAGAGTACTCGAATGTATTAGAAGCTTCCAAGACATTTTTGAAACCGTTGAGGAAATAGGATGATTGTAACACAACACAATCCTCCTATGATAATGCACATTGCAGAAGAAGAACTAAGGAAAGCTCTCATTGCCATAGTTTCACTAGAGACAGTAAAGAGAGGTATAAACAGTCTTAGTATTCTAAAGTTCATTTTGATTACAAGCATGTTAATGATGAACAAAAAACATGGCATAGAAAACTATATAGGTTTTTTGGTTTACATAACCATGTCGTTGTCGAGTGCTAGGAGAGGATGGCAGCAAGAAAGAGGATAAGGCTTGAAAATACTTCTTCACATCAGGGAAGGAAGCAGGTTAAGAAGGTTTGGAGGAATAATACTTTTTGCAATCATTGCAATAGAGGTGGTCATCAAAGAGCCACGTGTTGGAGGCTCCATCCAAAGCATATTTGCAAGGACAAAGCGCCCATGCAGAAACTAGTTAGTGAAGATGTTCAACAAGTGAATCTGACACATTCCTCGTGGATCACTTTGTTGAGTAAGATATGGTTTTACTAGATTTGGTAGCTTGTGATGGCCACATTTTGTAAATCATGTATTTCAATTTAAAATGTAAAAGTGATGATATGTTTTCCATCACTTGTTAAAGCAACAATGATATGTTGGCCTTGTATTACTAGCTGGGGAATTTATGTCTAATTGATGTAAACTTAACCACAGAGTATGTGTTATAAACTAGTGGAAAGTGTGGGGAATGCTTGGGTCATTATTGGTCATGTAATTAAGCATGTAATTTGCAAAGACTGTACTACAAGTTTGCAGGCGATGCAGGTGTCAACTCATCGCTTATGGCTCCAAAGAACAAAGGTGAAGGAGAAGGAAGCGTGACCTGTTAGGGAACTTGTGGTACAAAAGGTGTACATAGCAGTTGTAGATTATGTTCATGATTTTGGTGGACCAAAATCTTCTCAGTGGGGAGGAATGATCTAGGTGGATCTAGACACGCTCAGAATCCAGAAATAGCTCAAAAATAAAACTTGTCGAATTGGTGTGAAATCAAGACCAGATCATAGTGCTCGTTGCCCTAATCCCAATGCTGTGAAAGACACTCAAATCTGAGTTTGTATGGATGATATAGGGCTGGTCAAAGTGGACAATTGGTGGGCTTAACGAGGCAACAATTTGACCGAGACTCATTGCACGGAATTCAGCTACCATAATGGGTAAAATTGTTGAATGGTTAATGTTTCCAGTAGCCCTTATTTTTTGGTCGGCAGTTTTTGACCAATATGGCTTAATAGGCCAAAAAAAAAAAATTCTGACTACCAACCCTACCAACCAACATGATCTAGGTGGATATTGGTGGCCACCCACCTATTCCACTTGGACCTCCACCATTGTTTCTTTCAGTTTTCCAGTTTCCATATTTGTAGCATAATTTCAGTTTTTTAGGCCCTGGACTTCTAGAGTCGTTTTGAGGCCCTAAACGACGTTTTTTGAGAAAAATGGGAGCAACATGGGTCCATGGACTAATTTTTCTCACTCAAAAGTTTTAGTCCTCGGATAGATATTTCTAACGAGGTATTGTGCGCGTCAAACGGAGATCGTATGCCAAAGTTACGACCCCAAGAAGTTGATGTACCAATTTACCCATACAGGGCCCCTAGTTTGGACCTTCATATCCTAGGGTTAGGTTTTTTGATGTTTAGGGTTTTCCATTGTTTCTCAACAATAAACAGGCCTTCAAACCTCATTTTAAGATAGTTCAGAGGGATGTGGACACCACATCTCTTATCATAGATAAGCTACCATCGCTCGAGCTAGTTTATTTACATTTCTGTTTGTAAGCATATTTCAGTATTTTACATCAGTGAAATGAAGTGTTATTTTTGTTGCATCTCTGTATTTATGGTTATATCTGTAATTTGTTGCGTTCCTATTTAAATCCGGATCAACAGTATCATAGGGGTCTACTTTTTCTCTATTTTTCTTTGCATGTCCCCAACAAGGTCGGGATATAAGGAGTTAGGGATTGAACTAGTTGAACCTTTGTAAGACTAGCCTAGCAAAACCTGACAGCCTCCCATGGCGGATGAAAAGAAATACGAGGGGGTAAGAGATCCTATAAAAATATTTCTTGAAGAGGCCCTCAAGCGACAAAGGAACGTGATGATGGACAACTTTTCCTAGATTCTTCAGCAACTAGCTAGGGGCGACACATCTACTTCCAGCAGCTACTCTAGAAGTGCCACACCCTTTAACGTACAAGTTAACTTTGACATTCCCATATTTGAGGGTCAGATAGATGTAGACACTGTAGATAAATGGTTAAATCTGATAGAAGGGTATTTTTCTGTTCATGATTTTTCCGGCTGGGAAAAGATTGCTTTCACTCTTCTCAAAGCTGCCCCCCACGTCAAGGACTAGTGAGAAACCTATTGCAAGAATAAGGATGAAATTAAGGCCTCACCTTTTTTAGCTGCACCCACTTGGAATTCATTCTGGAATGCCATCAAGGAGTAGTACTACCCTGTCAAAAGCTATGAGGATAAATACATAAAGTGGACCATGCTGCGGCAGGGAAGGGACCAAGGCTTTCCAAAGTTTACCAATAGTTTTCATACCCTTCACACAAAGTTGGGTATCAAGGATTTTGAGTTGCATTTGGTACTCAAATATTGTGGCTGCCTACACAGGTACATCCAATACAGGATGGAGTTCCTAGACATCTACTCTTTCGGCACGGTGTACCGATACGCTATCAAGATCGAGCAAAAGTTTAATTAGAAGAAGCGAGACTATGGATCTACGAATCTGAAGCAAGGGAAAGGTTCCCCCATACCACTGAACAAAGGAAAAATCCAAGACGAGGTGGCCCGGGACAACCTGCCAAATCCACAAGCAAAGAACAACACTGCGAAGCCGAATAAAGATACGGGAAAGTGGTGTGAGTTCCATAAGAGATCTACTCACAACACAAGTGAGTGTCGGGCCAAGAAATCACTGGTGGCCAAGCTAAATTCTTCAGAATCAGATGCATGTTCTGACTCTGAGTCAGAACCAGACAAGGGGAATGACAAAGGGAAGAATATTATCGATGCGAAGCCCAATGCCACCATTGCCACCACGAAGATCCAGAACGAGGAACCCGAAGATCCAGAGGAGGAGGAGTGCCTCTTCCACTCATAGATGTGGGTAAAGGGTTCCCCGCTATAGTTCATTATCGACAGCAAGAGCCAAAAGAACCTTGTTTCAGCAGAGGTCATGAATTGGTTAGGCTCACCAACCACAACACATCCATAACCGTACACCATCGGGTGGCTTCAGCAAGGACGGGATCTTCGCGTGAGCCAGCAGTGTCACCTTCAATACAAAATCAAGCCCTTCACAGTGAGGTATTGTGTGACATTGCTCCCCTTGATGTTTTTTATGTATTATTAGGCCAACCATACTTGTGGAAGTGACATGTTTTGTATGAGTCAAGGCCTCATGTTGTTATTGTTACTTTGGGAAATAATTTGTAAAGGATACTGGAGGTAGCACTACCTACGGCCATCTCTTTGGTTACTGCAAAACAATGTAGTAAGCTCATTTCCAAAATCAAGAAATTTGTTTTCCTAATGATATGCCCTCAAGGAAAGAAGAAGACAGTGGCCACGACCTCTAGATAGGGCCCCTCTACATGACAAAAACAGATGAACAAGGTCGTGGAGGAATATGAGGATATGTTCACCTCGCCCACAGGGGTGCCTCTACATTGCTAGGTCAAGCACTCCATCGATTTGACCCCAAGTGTACCACTTCCCAATGGAGCAATATATCGACGCTCCGTTCTGGAGAATGAAAAAATCAAGAGGTAGATTCAAGAACTGTTGTATAAAGGTCACATACAACCGAGTTCATCACTCTGTGGTAACTCGATCATGTTGGTACAGAAGAAGGATGGGACTTGGAGAATTTGTATTGACTATCGAGCACTGAATAAGATCACTATCCGAAATAGATACCCGATCCCATGAATTGAAGACCTTCTGGACCAACTGGAGGAGGAAAAATATTTTATCAAGATCAACTTGAAGTCAGGATATCACCAGCTACCAATGAAACCCTTCGATGTGTGGAAGACTACCTTCAAAGTCAAGGAGGGCCTTTTCGAATGGTTGGTTATGCCTTTCAGTTTGATGAATGCTCCTGTAACCTGAATGAGGTTGATGGATGACATCTTGCAGCCATTCACCAACTCATTTTTAGTGGTATAATTGGATGACATCCTGATCTTTAGCCAGATTTGGGAAGAGCACCTCCATCACATCCAACAGGTTCTCCAAACACTGTGGCAAAACAATCTATGTACCAATTTGGAGAAATGCACTTTTGGCATGACCCAAGCTCAGTATCTAGGATACATTATTGATGAATGGAGGTGCATGTGGATCCAGCAAAGATCCAAGTCATTCGGGATTGGCTAGCTCCAACTACTCTGACAGAGCTCCATAACTTTCTGGGTCTTGCCAATTTCTATCGCGGTTTCGTGTTGGGATTATCTCATATCACTTGGCCCTTGAGTCAAGTCACCAAAGGAGGAGTGAAAGAAAAAAAAAAAGGTCTAAATCTCAACAAAAGGCATTCACAGAGTTGAAACATCACCTCTGCTCAGCACCAGTGCTCGCATTAACAAACTTGCAACAGTCATTTGAGGTCAAGACAGATGCCTCTAACTATGTTATTGTGGCAATCCTTACTCAACACGGGCATCCAGTGGCATATCATAGTGAGACACTTTCATACACAATCTAGAAGTATCCCACTTATGACAAATAAATGTATTCCATTGTGCAGGCATACTGACAATGAAAGCATTATATTTTGGGGAAGGAAACGGTCATCCACACAGACCACTGGCCCTTGTAATTCATACAGACACAAAGGAAGTTTCAGAATGATCGCCATCAAAAGTGGTCCACATACCTACAATAGTTCCATTTGAATATAAATTATAAGAAGGGAAGCACCAACAATGTTGCATATTACCTCAACCGACCATCGATCATGGCATTAACCATCGTGCTCAACTCTTGTGGGCACAAGACTTCCGATTGACCACTTCTCTACAAAAGTGACCCAGAATTCAGCCACACATACCAGACACTCTTGGAAGGTTAGCATGTTCCATATTTTCACTTCCAGGATGCCCTGTTATCCACCTGGGTCACCTTTTTTTTCCTTCAAGCAAGCGTACCAAGATGATTTTGGAAGCACACTATCGTCGGGCTGCTGGGCATTTCGGGGTTAAGAAAACAGTGGCAGTTCTGCATAAGTATTTCTATTAGTCGAATCTTTGACAGGATGTTGGGAAGTACATTAGATCTTGCACTACCTACATCATTGCCAAACAAACCATCAAGAAGCAAGGCCTCTATACTCTGCTTCCTACCCCTAGTTGACCTTGGGAATCCATCTTCATGGATTACATGTCAGGCCTTCCTTCTACTAAGCATGGAAATGACTGTTTTTTTGTGGTCGTCGACAGATTCTCGAAGATGTCCATTATAGCGGCTTGCAAGAAGAATATCACAATAGAAGCCACTGCTAAACTCTCCTTTGAATGAGTGTAGGTACACTTTGGGATCCCACAATCTATCATCTCAAATCAGGACAGAAGGTTCCTCAGTGCATTTTGGTCCAGTCTCTAGTTAATGTTGGACACCAAGCTCACTAATTCCACAGCTTTCCATCCCCACACTTATGGTCAGACAGAGGTCATCAATAGGATGATCATACACATTTTGTGCATGTACAACTCAAATCATCCACACACATGGGATGAGAACTTCCCCTATGTCTAGCACAGCTATAACAGAGCTCTCCATAGCTCGACTGGCCACAACCCCTTTCAAGTGGGCTTGGGATTCCATCCACTGTGTCCCATTGATGTGGCCATGCCATTTGCAACTACTCAGGCATATTCGGCTCATGTCCAGTTCGAAAGCGATAATGAAAACAACTTCATCAAGAAAATCCAACATATCTGCCAAAAGATACACTACATTCTAGAGAAATCAAATTCCAAGTAAAAGAAGTGATATGATCAACATCAGGTGCCACACAAGTTTCAAGTGGGCGACAAAGTCTAGTTGCATTTGCAAAAGGAACGCCTTACTAGAGCCTATCGAAAACTTGGAACACTCTGATATGGTCCTTACACCATTACCAGGGCTGCGGGAGACAATGCATTTGAGCTCAGCATTCCCCCATTCCTTGGCCTTCACCTAGTGCTCAATGTGGACCGCCTTCGACCATACTTCCCACCATTGTTAGACACATCAAACATTGCAGAACAACTCACACCTACAGAGTTAAATCCAAATTACATGGAACATGCCACAACTGATCAGATCATGGACACATAGATCATGAACACTCAATAGAAAAGGATCCAACTATATCGAGTTGTCAAAGTAGGCCAACTCCTTCACCAGGGCAAGTGGCTCACTAGGGTCCAAGCTCAGCAGAAGTTTCCTCTTCTCATGGAGGAACTCAACGCAATGGGGACCATTGCTTCCTAAGGGGGGAGGAATGATCTAGGTGGATATTGGTGGCCACCCACCTATTCCACTTGGACCTCCACCATTGTTTCTTTTAGTTTTTCAATTTCCTTATTTGTAGCACAATTTACTATTTTTGGCAATTTTTCGAGTCTTGGACTTCCGGAGTCGTTTTGAGGCCATAAACGACATTTTTGGGGGAAAAAGGGAAGCAACATGAGCCCATGGACCAATTTTTATCACTCAAAAAGTTGTATTCCTCAGATATATCTTCCTAACGAGGTATTGTGTGCGTCAAACAGAGATCATATTCCAAAGTTACGACCCTGGGAATTTGATGTACCAATTTACCCAAACAGGGCCCCTAGTTTGGCGCTTCATCTCTTAGGGTTAGGTTTTTGAATGTTTAGGTTTTCCATTATTTATCAACAATAAATAGGCCTTTGCGCCTCATTGTAAAATAGTTCAGAGGCATGTAGCTGCCACATCTCTTCTCAGAGATAAGCTACCATCGCCCGAGCTAGTTTATTTCCATTTCTATTTGTAAGCATATTTCAATGTTTTACATCAGTGAAATGAAGTGTTATTTATGTTGCATCCTTGTATTTATGGTTATATCTGTAATTTATTGTGTTCCTGTTTAAATCTGAATCATAACAACATATAAACATGACATGGTGGTGAGCGATCAAACCTTGCCACCATACACCCAATAGTGTTATTACAGGTAACAAATAAAAAAGATGATGGGGTGGGCCACCCCTGGTCGACTTGCCCACCAGTCAACAATTATAAATAACACCAAATATATCATATCGCAACAGAAAAAACTAGACACCATATCAAACACTCGAAAAAAATTTAGTACCATATCAAAACGATACGCCAAGGTGGGGGTCGAAAATATTTGAACCCCCGACCTCCCCGCCTCCATTTCTCCACCAAACCGTTACACCAGGGGTGGCAGATTTGTAAAATCCACCACCCATCCACCATATAACCTCAACTTTTCTCAAATGCCTAGGAGAGAACTAGTGGAAGGTAAGAGCACCATGCCAATAAAGGAGCAAGGAGGAGAGGGCCAACAGAACCATGAGCTCATGGAACCATAACCATGGGCGGAACCTTGCCCAGAAGTTGCAATGGAACCATGAACTAGGATTCCATTTAGATTCCAAAAAGATTCCTTGGAGGGCCAGAGGTGCCAGTGATGGAATTGGACATGTGGATAGTCATTTTGCACTTTTTCGCGTTAGGAGTCCAATCGTGTAGTCAAAATCCTCATCTGAGTAGCATATTTTCCGAGCATCTTCAGAAAGGAACCTTTGGAGGAATCTAAAGATTCTCGAGGGCCTAGATTTTTATGGTGTTATAATTGGACATGTTGACAGTCGATTTTGCACCATTCATCACTAGGAATTCAGTGGTGCAATCCATTTCAGTAGTTGACACTTGAATTTTTCAGCCATCTTCGAAATTGGAGGTATATGATGCAGTTATCTCATGTTTTACTTCTTGATTTGCTAAGATGGTGTTTGTATTATTGAGATCCCTTATTACCATCATCTTAAGGGATGCTCGTTTGCCACATTATATGAGATTGTATTTAGCTTGCCATGTTGAAGGAAGACCCATTTGAGTGGTATTTCTTACAGGGAGAACATCTCGTGGAGAGACAAGCCACTCTAGTTGAGGTTATTCATCCTTGTAATGGCAAAGAACATACCATGTACATCATCATCATTTGCAACATTAAATGAAGCAGCCTCAACTCTTTTGAAATCGGGCTCGGACACATAACCCACACTGGGTGAACTCTGTTATAAATGTGTTTTGTGTACTTTGATTTGGTGATTGTCATTATGTTTCACCTTCATTACAGTGTGCAAATGTGGCTTTTCATACTCTTTTAAATGGAATTATGCTAACATCACAGAAGTAAAATATCTTGGTTAATTCTAATAGCTTAAGAGATCCAAATCAACCAAGGTTGTGAGGAAATAAGAATTACAAAAAAATTCTTTGAAAAAACTGGGACCAAGGGACCCTTTTCTCTCTCCTCCAATAGGACACACGGCAGTAGGTGATTCGCCCTGAGAATATGACAAGGAAGATGATGTCATCATGATGTGTTAGTCAGATTCAGAATTTTGGGTGGCCTAATAGGAAAAAATTGTGTGACATGTGTCTGTACTAAGGAAAAAATTTAATATATAGGGAGCTTCTGATGTTCAGTGGCACTTGGTCTAGGGGACCCAAAAGAACCAAGGGCATAGAGCAGGCTTAACACCTAAGTGCTATGAATAATTTATGGGGTTGTAGTTTTCGTAACTCCTTTGTAATTACTTTTTATGAAAGGCTTGATGTCTAGGAGGCCCAATGTTGATTGAAACATAGTCTTGAAAGCCCAAAGAACCAAGGGAAAAAAAATACATAGGGAGATATGCCCCTGATAGGAGCCTGAAGGCCTTAGCACCAAATTGCCAAGTCGTCGGTCATAGCCCCTAGTTCCATGGTGTAAAAAAAGGGGGGACTAAGCATGAAGGGGCTCAAAATCTCGTGACCTCGTAGTTTCGTAACATTTGTTTTAATAAAAGTTATGATATGTGGGATCTTTTGATGTTGTTGTCATTTGGATGAGAAGCTAAATACACCAAGGGTGTAGATAAATAACAAGATAGGCCTCCAATAGGAATCTAAAAGGCTTAGCACCCAAGTGTTATATTGGCGGTCACAATCAGTGGGCCTATGGTGTGAAAAGTGATAATGGATAAGCATAAGAGGGGCTAAAGGCACTTCAGAATATTATGATTTCATAACACCTCTTTAATAAAAGTTACGATAGGAAAGGCTTTGATACTACAACATAGAGGAAATAAAGGATGAATGGGTCAGTAGCTAAAGAGTAATTGTGTGCAGGAGAGTGTTGGGCCTAAGAATTATCCTTAAAATACATCCACTTTCACTCCATTCACACATTTTCTCACCTCTATTCCACCACCATGTCACCACATCAACTTCACTTTCATCATTAAATGG
>APFE030024586.1:268703-308085 GCA_000404065.3 Pinus taeda
TGCATAAAATTCCGTGAACTTTTCTCCACATGAAATAAACTTTTATAAAATTTTCTCTGCATAAAATTCCGTGAACTTTTCTCCTGCGCACTTCTTAATTCTCATCATATTGAGATCCATGCCATGGGTGTTGTCATCAAGTACAACATCTGTAACATATAACCATACCAGAAACATAATGCCAACAATATGTGGATCAAAGGAGGATATAGTGGGTCTATATTTAAGAGTTTGTTATCATAGCTTTTGTATAGATAGGAGTGTTATCTCCTTCATTTGTAATCTTAATCTTCATTTGTAATCTTAATTTTTAGAATTTTAGAACCTAGTCCTTCATTTGTAATTTAGAATCTTAGTATCTTATAGGTTGGTAATGAGAAGTTAGATTTGGAGAATCATTGTAATGGTTGTAATTCCAATTTGCAATAAATGATGAATAAAACGGAGCTTATTTGATCCTCTACATTTGACTTCTCTTTTGGTGTGCTTGTGAATCCTTGGAAGGATCCCCATTGCCTAGCAAGTACACTTTTATTTTGGTAGGCTTTTATTTTATGTTTGTTTGTGAATTTCATTAGATTAAATTATTAGGTTCATATGTTTGAAATATTAACGAATGACCTTTCGTAAGAAAGTATTAATGTTTTCTTCAATGAATCTGATTTGTTATTTAATGTTTGACTTCATTAGTTTAAGTCCATAATTTATATGCTTGAGATATACATGAATAGTCTCTTGTAAGAGAGCTTTAAAATTTCATGCAATCAATCAAAATTAGGTTTTGTAGATTAAGATGAATAGAAATATTAATGAGAAGTCTTTTGTAAGGGAGCTTTAATCTTTATTACACTTATCACAATGTCTTTTAATTTTTATATTTCATTTTGTTAAATGCCTAAATGGATGTTGGAGATCCCAATGAAAAACCTTCTATAAGGGAGCTTTGGCATTTCTTCACCTAGCTTAGTCTAGTTTGTCTCTAAGTCCACATACGGTGGATGTTCCTCAAATTTTTACTTACCCGGGTTGATAGTAAATGAAACTCTAATTTGCATCCGCATTTTAGACCAAATAGAGAGTTGGTCATAGGAGTAGTGGAAACTGTAAATATCACTTGGTCAAGGCAGAAAGGGCCATGATTTTTAAGAAGAGAGTGTTGAGGCATGTCAAAAAGATTAAAAGAAAGCTACCTCTGATCTTCCTGTGCATGCTTGATTGAATTAAATTAAGTGCAGAGAATACATTCTGAAGTACTGGTCAAGCTCCGTGAATCCATGAATAAGAAAGGAAAGCCTCGGGGACATGAGATTTGTTCACAAAGAGGACAGTGTCTAGTTGAAGTGTGTAGGTGGCTTGATAATTAATTCTCAGTATGGAGATCACTCAGGTGTTAATCCTCATGTTTTAATGTAGTGGAAAAAATTGTAGAATGCAATTCCATGCCAAGAGTACACTCTTGGGCATTGTGGATGGTGACAGAGACAACATTCAGCTCAGTACAGTGGAGGAACAAAACTCAGGATTTCCATTGAGCAACAAGGGGAAAGAAACATTGTATTGAGTGAGCTAAGTGAAGAGCATTATGTATGTGTGTGTGCATTGTTGTGTTTGAGGCCAAATGATCCTGTTCTACAGAGAAGAGGTCAAGAGTGCCTATGCATAGGAAAGAGACCCCAAGAGAGATCCAGTGCTATTGTGTGAGGCCGAGAAAGATTGTGAAATAGAAGAGAGCCAAGAGAAGTATATATGCTATGGAGTGTGAGTCGTGCGGAGAACTCTGATTGCCAGTGTGCTGCTAAGAGGAGGCCATGTGTGCCTAAGAAGAAAGAAGATCGAGAGCAGACATCTCATTTGAGTATGTTGTTGCAAAATGGGTAGAGTACAGAGAGTGTTGCATGTTAGTGATTGTTGTTGAGTAGAACATCGAGATATGGTAGAGAGTGCAGAGAAAAGAGTGTTGTGTGGGCCAAAAGGGCGGTGTACAGAATAGAGTTGATATCAGACAGAGTGGCTGCCAAACACAATGAACATTAGTTCCTATTTGAGTGTGGGTTGGATCCTGCATATAGGAAGTTGGTGCTTCTATCTCTACTGGGTGCTTGAGAAGGTTTCGGGGTTGGCACCTCCTACAAGTTGGTGCTTGCATAAATCCAAGGAACTGCAAGTTGGTGCTTGCAACAAATTCATGAATTTGGTGCTTCACATGGTGCTTCTAGTAAGTTGGAAAGGTGTCTACAAAAGGAGGGAGTTTGTGCTTCCTCCTAGTGGGTGCTATTAAAAAATCAAAGGGATTTGGTGCTTCTTATGAGTGGTGGCTCACAAACAGATTGATGTAATATAGTAGGTGCTCTTATTTTACATCAATAACAACAAAAAGCTTTGGCGGATTTTTTCATAAAAGGGTTTCCACATTAAACCTTTGTGTCTCATGTGTTTACTTCTCATGATCGGTATGCTTGTGTTGGTTGATATGGTTGTTAATTATTGCTCACATATAATGGATGCCAATTTTGACTAAAGAAATATAAATTGGCATAAAAGTTAAAATTAATCTTAACACTGACTCACCCCTATCAGTATTAACTTTGTTTCCAACAGTTACTTCAAGTTCACCTTGAATTAATTTTGGTTCTATAAATTCAGTTATTTCAAGTTCAAATTGAACTATTTATGGTTCTATCATTTGCATTTGAGTTACCTCAAATTATAATACTTCAAGTTCTGTAACACTAGGTGAAGATGCCTCAAATTTTTTGAATGTTTCAGTTTCTATGGTTTTAGATTTTGTTGGTTTAATTTATTTCAATTTACCAGTTGTATATTCAGGGGCTAAACCCTACATTTTGTGTGAATGTTGAGTTAAATGCACCACAATTAATTTTCATTAGGAAATTTTTTTTGAACTATGTTGGATGGTGTTGTCATTGATGTCAACCCTAGGGTTGGATTGGGTTTGACTTTGACTAAAAAACTATTCATTGATGTCAAAATGATAATGAAAACTTCTTATAATTTTCTGGATTGCATCAAGTTGGAAGCTCCATTGTTGGATGGTTGAAAACCCAAGTCCTATGGTTTGGGTTCCCTGGACTAAGGACATACCGTGAAGTTCTTGATGGTTCTTGAAGTAAAAAATAATTGAGTTTGGGTTGTATATCCATTTCATTGGATTCTCCTTGAAAGGATGTTTTTGGTGGCATGTGGAATGCCACGTGGTTCCTCCTAGTTTGAGAGATGTTCACATTTGAAGTTGGTGACCCCAGTTTATGGGCTAAAACCCCAAGGGGTGTGGCATACTTTCATTGGTTAAGGGAACAAAAAAATAAGGTTGAGGGTTCCACGTCATCTTTCATGAAGAAGTTATCTTTTAGGGTAAGCATGTACTCACAAGAAGGGTCCCTTATTAATTAAAAATTATTACCTTTCCTTCATAAGGCTAACAACCTTCTCACTTATGACTTAAGCTACCATTTAATTATGCTTATTTTCCTCCAACTTCTAGCTCTTGAAACTCTTTGTATCCAATGTTTAAGCTTTGTGCCTAAGTATACTCCAATATTTACACTAGGAACCTCTTCCTAAAACAAAAAATGACCTAATCCTAAATCTACTCATATACAGGTAACGATTCTCTTACTTAGCTCACAAGATATAAATTAATTAATTTTTTATGAATCCCCTTCATCTCCAACGATTATTTAGTTTGGAACCCCTCTAAACTCTATAAAAGAAGACCTCATTTCACTCTCAAACTATATCAATTTCAACTATATACCTTGAGATACACCTCTGAAATTAATTTGACCTACCTGAGGTAAGGGTGTTGTTGTAGCGACTACAACCACCCTCCAAAAATTTGCCTTAGCTTCATTTTGGAGCTCCCTACCAACCATCCTAGGAGCAGGTTTTGCGCTGTCAAGTACATGAGCTTCATTGGTCCTCTAGCAACTTGTTAGACTGTGCATGATTGTCTGTTTCACTCCCCTCACAAGTTGCCATCTCAGACTTGGGTCATTTGTTGGTTGAGAAACTCCCTCAAAAGGTTGCGCAATTCTAGAGGGGAACCAACCTTCCCTCCAGAAATTGTGTAAATATGACTGGTAGTCTCATGGGCTCAGAAATTGCTCAAATATGTCCTAGTAGTGCAGCACAACCCAAAAATTTTACAATTCTAGGCAGCAATCAATTGGTCCTCCCAGAAATTGTGCAATCCCTCTGGACAGCCAACCCAGCTTCATCCTAGAAATTGCGTAAAAATCTCCCTTAGTCAAGTAGGCTATTGCATGTGACTTTAGGTTGACCAGTTCCCTCCAGGATTGAGAAAACTTGACTTGAATGCCTGGGCCGCTTTTTCTTGAAATAGAAAAAAGCATCCCTATATTTTAGGGAGCTATTTTTAGCAGTTGGAGGTTACATGCAAAGATCGTTTTAGAAAATTTCCTCTAAGTGTCACTTTTTCCTAGATTTGTGGCATGCATGTCATGAGCCTCAAACTTATTTATTCGACACTTCAGAGCTCATTCTTCACATCAATCTTGGAGCTTTGACATCCCACAGCACATCCAAGAGTCCTTGACACATCCAGCTCAATTATTTCCGGGTAAGTCTGCTTAACTTGTCTATTGCAGCATTTCTGTCACTTTTTTTTTGGCTTGTGTGAGTTTTGTCTACTTGATTTTTGTGAATGCTTGTTGTCGTCTGCATGCATGTTAGCCTGTAAAAGCATTGTTTCATTTTTCATTAGCATCTCACTGTTGTCGCAAGCATGACACTATTTTTCATGAACAGTCGTCGATTCAGCGACTCGTTTCACACACATGCACGTTCTTTTTTTTTCTGAATCTTGCATTCACTGTTTGCATGCATGATCATTCACCTCTTTTTACAGTCATTTTCGCCATGCAATCACATCTTCATTTGCTTTCATTTTCCCGTTGGTAGGTCTAGGCAACCTTGGCCCAGACTCTACCTCACCCAGACAGCATTGCACAATTCTGAGAAGGAAGGCTCTACCTTCTTCCTAGAAAATGAGAAAATCTGGCTAGTCACTTCCCTCCAGTCTTGCTTTGCTCAATTCTAAGAGGCAGTGACTGCTGGCCCAGAAAATTGCACAATGCAGTCCCTGGGCTTGCATCACTTGCCAGCTGAAATTGCACATTGCGCAATCTCAACACCCAGCAAGTCAGTCTGGATTGCGAATTGTGAAATTCTAGTAGTCAACCAGCCTCCCGACAATCTGGACTTCCTTTTTCGCAGTTTGAGCAGCAAGTCTCCCGACCTCCTAGTGAAAATTATGCAATCCTTGCCAGCAATTCCCCGACTATGTTCCATGTCAGTCCTCAAGTTTTCTTTGGTTTATAACTGACATATTTCTTTCCATGCATGTCGCCATTTCTCTAGATATAGCAGGTGTTCTTCCTTCTCTCAACAGTTCAAGATCAATGGCCTCTAAGAGAGCAGGGTCAAAGGACACCGACGGAAGCACAACTAGAGCAGCACTTGAGAAAGTGTCTATGAGTTTGCCAATCTATGAAGACACCAAGTTGATCGTAGATAAAGACATCAAGCTAAAATGGAAATAGGTAAATGATGCATTCTTAGACACATTTGGGGAAGATCTCAAAGACCGTTGAGCCTATGTGAACATTCACGAGTCCAGCTTGTACCGAATTGCATGCAGGTATCGCGCGTTCCCATGTGCGGACATGATACATTGGATCATCTCACACACTGATCTAGAGATGATGACATTGAGTAGTTTCAGCGGGAAAGAGATTTCTACCTCCAGGGCACAGGATTATCAGCAAATGTGCCACTTCCCGAAGCTAATGATCACCAGGGAGACACCCTTTAGCATACCTAGCAGCAATGCCAACTCCAGGGATATCTTGAAGAACTGGGTGAAGGAGACAGCCAAATTCAGGATGACACCCAACCATATTTACAAGATGAAGATACTATGGAAGGTGTATCAATGCTTGGTCATCTTTTCATGTCACTTGTATGGCTAAGAGAGCATGGATACCTTCCCCCAGAGTTGGGTGATCGCGTTGGACCAACTGGCTAGTGAAGGCAAAGCATGCACCCAGTCCATCATGTTGGCTTACAAACTGAAGGAACAAGTAATAGGAGCTCGACAGCTACCCAAAGGTCGGCAAGTAGAAATCTACATGTCTGCCTTCATCTTCGATGAAATTTGTGCCCGTTAGGAGTTCTCGGGCATGAAGTGCGAATGGAAATCAATAGAAACCTCTGTCAATACTTATTGTAAATTATTTTTTGTATGCAGCTTTAGAGGGGTTATCACACAACTGTCAGATCATTTTGTCACCCCGATGTATATATTTGAGCAGAATCCACCTTGCATGTCGAAGTTATAGATGGAGGCACTGATCGACATAACGGATTGGTATGTCTCACCATTCAGCACCTTCATACGAATGTACGGTGCAGAGAAGCTTTTGCATGTTTTGTCGAAGTTTTCCATGGACAAGCTCATCATGCAAGAAGTGTCATACCACATCTCAATAGGACTGTCAGCTAGGCTACACCAAAAGAAGAAGGCACCTTGGCCCACTCTTTCGTTGCGGATCAGGTTGTATGAGATACGAAATCTCAAGCATGCAGATGTCGAAACAAAGGAGATCAAGAAATATCCTTTCGACACCCAAAGCTATAATCCATATGACCCGTATTGTTTGTTGAAGGATCACTACGCGAGAGTACAGTTTATTTGGATCCATGGGGCGTGTCATTGGGCGAAGGAAGACCCATAGAGATATTCTTACAGCTTCTCTAGGCCCAATGAACAGGTCAGCATCATTGTGGAAAGATTAGTGAAGCAGCATCGAGGACAACACCAATAGCAGAGGTAAACATATCGATGCATGATAAAGGCAAGAGAAATATTTTCGACAACCCAGAGGCAGAACAAAGTTGCAAGTTTAGAGCATACCCACTTGTGTAGAAATCAACTTTGGCAATAGAGGTGAAGAGTCAACAGTGTGACATGAGGACCGCATAAAGGCAGATAGAAAAACATAGGATGGAGTAAACAGTGAAGGAGTTGCATGAGTTGAAGGATCACCTTCGGAAGGAACAAGAGCTACGCAGACAGGAGAAGGAAGTGCAGCAAGAATAGGTACAATAGGGGACACAACATGTATAGACAGATCAAATTGCGCCCATACAGGTAGTAGACTCATCCGAACAACTAGCACAAAGAAGACAGGGTGACCAATCACAGGAGCACGACTTCGCTCAAGATATTGAAAGAGTACTTGAACAGATGGATACGGATATGGAGCAACAAGAGTTAGAGAAAGACATTGACCTCATGCCTTACCACTAAGAGGTCGGCCTACCAGCTTCACCAGATCTGGAAGCAGAGCAAGTCCCAAGTGACCAAGGGGATATTGAGATCCTTGGAGATAATTCGAAAGGAGAGATGCACAACATATCATTCAACGAGTCACAGAATAGAGTTGTGCAATCACGTAGAGGGTCTACTCCAGATGACAACACATCTCCTGTGCAGTTTGAGGAACGAGTGATCGTGTCTGACGTGCACAAGCATCCAACAGCATTGGTCGATGCTACTAGAGCATATGTTGAAGCCACTAGCTCAAGTGTTCACTTCTCGATAACTAAGAATGAGTGAATGGCTAAGTAGTTACAGACGAACAAGCAGGGAGGAGAATTGGTTACAACGTCCGCTCGAGAAGAGTCGAAGAAGGTGATACTGGATGAAGTATCGTCCCTTGAGACAGTCATGTGGGCATTGTATTCCAATTTTGGTACCGTGCACAAGGCATTTGTCCATCTCAATGGTTGGCAGCAGCAATGTGTTAGGAGAGTACATATCTTGTCAAATGTGCATACTATTGTTGACTACATGCAAACATGGACAATGAGATACAAGGGAGCTCGTTGCACTTGCCCAAGATGATGAATCCCATAGCATTCGAGTTGAAGGCATGCATCCATAATCATATCTGGAACTATGAAGAACTCTCGTAGCTCATCACTAGCTTGCAGGCTTCCCATGCATGAGTCTTCGGGAGTATGGATGTTGTTGTGCGCGCACATGTGATCCCATCTATTGGGACACTCACTGAGGCAAAGACAAAGGCACAAGTCTGATTGGAGCTTGACTCGTACTTTGATGATTTGATGCGCATAGTCACCAGTGCAAACTTAGCGATTAGTGCAGACACCATGCATCAGTATGTCACTAGTCCGTCCACACTCAAGAAAATGATGTGCATGTTATTAGACGAGTTGGACATAGGAGCGAGACTAGTGTACCTAGATGAAACATAGGAAAGAGTTCATTTCTAGAAAGATGTCACCATAGAGTACATGGACACCATTGTGGGCTACCGAGCTTGGCATCAGTTCGCTACTGTCGATCATCGTGAGGATGTCGAAGAGTTGGTCTTCCCACAGTTTTCTGAGTCATAGTGATGTCTTGCATGGCTTGCTCAAGCCTATTTTGTCTCACATGGGTACATGTGCAGATTGTATGTAAAGTCTTGTCTAGTGGAAGTTCAAGTGTCGATAATTGAATGTAACAGTCATAGAGTAGTTGAAGAGTCATGAGGGTAGATGAACGGTCACAAAGAGGAATGTCAAGGGTCACCCCACCCTTTGCTAAATATAGTCCCTTATAACTCAATGTAGAGCCTTTTGATCAGCCAAGCTTCCGATAGGAGTATCTTAGAGAAATCTTGGAGAGTATGGTAACGAGCCTTGGCTTCTCCACTGTGCAGAGCTAATACATCTCTTTGGAGAAGCAAGCGGCAGTGACTATAACGTTCCGCTATCGAGACTAGTCATGGTTGTATTGTATGATTGGAACTTTCGCTTCTTAATATAACCGAGCCAGAATGCTTCATGCATATGTTGTTATTTTATTTCAACTAACTTGTTTACTCTAATGATATATGTACTTGTTTTCTTACGCATGCATGTATGGACTTTTTATGTATAAGTATGTATGAATCTTACTGAAGTGTGTTGTTGGTTTAACTATCACTTTGGATTGTTAGCTTACTTGCTTTCAAGTTTTTGATGCATCTTTTCTCGTGTGTTCCCTTCTTAGCCACGTGCTTTCACAGGTTTCCAACGGGCACACTCACATCACCCTCCGTGTGTTAGAACTGTTCATGCACCTTCTTTGACTTGCTGCACATGTCACACCCTTGCTACCAACAGGGACATATTACTTGCCTCTGCATGCAATTGTGGTCAAGGCGATATCGTATGACCCACTACTGGGACTCCTACACCAAACGGTCTGAGGTCTAGTTGGGACTTCTTACCAGGGAGATCTCGTAACATGTTGGCGGGTCCAGCACCATCAACACTTTTGGCACTAGGAGGGCCTGATGACAAGTTGTGCCCTCTCATCCCATTTTGAACCTTTGCACATCTATCATGGATTCTATCGTACTCATCCATCCACGATGTCTTTCGCATGCCGAACCTCTCAACATCACGAGGGATTTTTTTTATCACTTGTTTGAATTCACGTATGATGGTGAAGGTGAGTAGCCTAGCCTGAGTACTTAGAAGACTTCTATGTATTCCTTGAGAATGCAAACGACTTCTATGTTGAAGAGGTCAACCTGCTATTTTTATACACACTTCATGAATCTCCACAATGGTGGTGCTAGAGTCTTCCTCCTAGCAGCGTGCACTCACTTGACTAGTTTTGTGATCTCATTGAATCTACTTTCCATCATTTTGATCTAGAACCTCTTGAAAAAACAATGTTAAAACAATGGAAGGCCCCACATGAATCACCTATGAAATTTTGGGACCGCTTACGTCTGTTGCAGTTTCAAGCTCCAAAAAGTTAGATGAAATTCCAATATCTCATGGACACATTTGAGTATTGTCTTACCAAATCTGTTAATCCTAAAAGAAATTTCAAGCCCAAGTCCCTCTCAGCATACTTCGGTGATGGAGTTGTGCAATCACAAATACACACAGTCACTGTCACAAGTGACAGTCCACCGTCCCCTCATCAAACAGCTCCACCACTGCAGAATGATGTGGGAGAATAGGCACACACATCTGTTCAACTGTCACATCCTCCCAACATCACTTCTCTTAATTTTCGTGCATATTTGGTTGCGAAGTCCATGGGTTTTCACATATCTATTTTACCTCAACCTTCGTCTTTGTGTTATGTTGATCCTCTAAATTGCACTATCTTGTGTTCTTCCATTCCCGACTCTCCACTTGTTGTGAATGAGGATCAAGCTATCGACGAAGTTGGTGGTTCACAACCAACTTGCACTATCATTCATGACGAGTATGACTAGGAGCTTGAGCATCAATCCTCGGTGAAGGATGACTCCCTTCTATCCAAGCCTCCTCTATTCTTTCTTGACATCTTTGGCGATTCTTTCATCCATGATTTTGCATGTGTATCTCCGTCTATGGATGCACCCATTTTTTATCATCCGCAAAACACACTAGATTTCATTCCATCATTCGACAACGGAGAGGATAGATTATTCAGTGAAAATCCACTTGATTTTTCATCTGCTTTTTCTGAGAACACAGAGGGTGAATTTTTCTACTTCTCATCTACCCCTCTGTTTGATTCATCAAATCATGAGGATGTCGATCAAATCATTGATTTTGTTGATCATAGCTATTGTGATCTATTTACTCCTATACTCTATCACGATGATGATTCTATCGCAATTGATTTTTCCAAGCCACATGTTTATGATGATCTATCTGTCAACAAAGTCGAAAATCCACAATCTGTCGAGGCACTTCAGCCCAAGCTGATGGTTATGTCAGGCCCTCGCTATTCTGAGTTTGGTTTCAATCCTGATCAGGAAATTTTTGAATCACCTAAGGCTCCTCATCACTCATTTGTATGCATTGAATATCAATCTCACACACATATTATACTTCCGCCACTTGAACTACACGATCCAATTGCTCATGCATTGGAGGAATATTACATAGCAAGCACGTGTGCACGATGCAAGTTGTCTTTGTTTCTTTCATTTGCTTGCATGTCACAGTCAATAGCATGCGTATTCTTAATGGCTGCATGCAATGTTGCACAACATCATGATAATTCCATGAATTGCATGTCATGCACTTGCACTCACTTATGTTCTCTAGACACATTTAAACTTGGAGTGTGTTTGTCTTCATTGTTTATATCTTTCATGTTTGCTAGTTCGCACAGTTGTTTTGTTCGTGAACCATGCCTTCACCAACATGGGTCAACCAATGCATCGGTGGCTACATTGGAAGTATCACTTCACATGAGCATACCCATGCATCGTTAGCTTAGGAGTAGGAGTAGTGTTTTCTTTTGGTTTGTTTGCTTGCATGTGTGTTTCCTTCTTACCTTGCATGTTTGTTTGCGTGCATGATTTTTTTCTTATTCTCTTTACTTACGCATGTACTTCTTCTTTTCGCTTTGTTGGTTGTTTGTTTTCTTGTTTTCACTCATAGGTTAGTTTCACATGAAACCGTTTGTGACTTTTGAAACAAGTTGCGTAAAGTACAAGATGACTTGTGTAGTTATCAATACTTGATTATCTTTCATCTTACCTCTACATGAAGAACTTGTTATCTTTATTCCATGATACATTGATGGAAAATATGTACTATTCGAACTAAACCTTGGTGAAAACACAACGCTTGCGCACTAACTAGTATCACCTACTCTAGTTGGTTTTTTTTGGTTAATCCTTGTCAGCTCAATCAAGTAGAGTAAGGTGAGGGGGGAAACCTTAACAAGAACATCAAAGGTATATATAAACTACTTCTCTGAAGGAACAACCTCTTCTTCTCTCAATAAGTCAGGATCCCTCTTCCACCTCTGAATGAATAAGTGTTATGCACAGTTACGAAATATGAAAAATGAAAAAATGAAAAGGGAAAAATTTCGAAAAAAATGAAAATGAATCAGGCGAAAGAAGAGAAAGGCTCCCTGCACAAAGAGGTTATGCAAGTAAATCTGCTGGGGTACTGACCATGCTCGCTGGTAGCGGAGCGATGCTTGTGTTCCTACATGACTCCACCACGGTACTGTCCAGGCCTGTTGGCAGTGGAGCAACACCAGAGATGAAACTAAAACTTTGACAACCATAAAGCTTGTGAACTAATATACCCCTCATCCCCAATCGAAACAATTGTGTTGTCTTGGCTTGGCATGTGTGTCAACCAGCCAAGGGCTTGGTAGATGCTACATCTTACAATCAAACAAATGTGGTATCCAAGACAAACATGGAACTAAACAATAACTTCCAAAGGTGTTAGACTTGCTTTTCACGAAAAAGGTCCATTCAGCTAAAAACACCCTCCAAAATTTTTCCTTAGCTTCATTTTGGAGCTTCCCTACCAACCATCCTAGTAGCATGTCTTGCACTGTGAATTACATGAGCTTCATTGGTCCTCTAGCAGCTTGCTAGCCTATGCATGATTGTCTGTTTCACTCCTCTCATAGGCTGCCATCCTGGACTTGGGTCAGCTGCTGGCTAAGAAACTCCCTGAGAAAAATGCGCAATTCTACAAGGGAACCAGCCTTCCCTCCAAAAATTGCGAAAATCTGAATAGTAGTCTGTTAGGCTCAGAAATTTTGTAATCTTGTCGTACAACCTTCCCCTGGAAAATTACGCAAATCTAGCCTAGCAATACAGTTCAGCCCAGAAATTGCACAATCCCTCTGCACAGCCAACCCAACTTCATCCCATAAATTGTGCAAAAATCTCCCTCAGTCATCCAAGATATTGCATGTGCCTTCAGGTTGATCGGTTCCCTCCAGGACCAAGAAAACTTGACTTGCATGCATGTGCTGCTTTTTCCTTAAATAGAAAAAAGCTACATACAAAAAACATCCCTAGATTTTAGGGAGCTATTTTTAGCAACTGGAGATTACATGCAAAGATCTTTTTAGAAACTTTCCTCCAAGTGTTGTTTTTTCCTAGATTTATGGCATGTGCGTCATGAGCCTCAAACTTATTTATTCGACGCTTCAGAGCTCATTCTTCACGTCGATCTTGGAGCTCTGACATCCCACAGTACATCTAGGAGTCCTCGACACATCTAGCTCAGCTATTTCCGGGTAAGTCTGCTTAACTTGTCTTTTACAGCATTTCTGTTGCTTTTTGTGTTTTGGCTTGTGTGAGTGTTGTCTGCTTGATTTATGTGAATGCTTTTTGTCATTTGCATGAGATGTTAGCCTATACAAGCATCGTTTCAGTTTTCGTTAGCATCTCACTGTTGTCACATGTATGACATTGTTTTGCACGAACAGTCGTCGATTCGGAGACTCATTTCACACACATGCATGTTGTTCCATTTTTTGAAACTTGCATTCATTGTTTGCATGCATGATCATTCACCTCTTCTTACACTCAGTTTCTCCATGCATTCACGTCTTCATTTGTTTTCAGTTGCCCATCAGTGGGTCTGGGCAACCTTGGCCCAGACTCTGCCTCACCCGGATAGTATTGCGCAATTTTGAGAAGGAAGGCTCTGCCTTCCTCCCAGAAAATGCACAAATTTGGCTAGTCACTACTCTCCAGTTTTGCTTTCCGCAATTTAGAGAAGTAGTGACTGTTGGCCCAGAAAATTGCGCAATGCAGTCCCTGAGCCTACATCACTTGCCAGCTGAAATTGCGCATTGGCACAATTTCAGCACCCAGCAGGTCAGTCTGGATTACGCATTGCGCAATCCCAGTAGTCAACCAGCCACCTGACACTCTAAACTACCTTTTGTGTAGTTTCAGCAGTCACTTTCTCAGCTTCTAGTGAAAATTGTGCAATCCTTGTTAGCAGTTCCCTGGTTATGTTACATGTCAGTCCTCAAGCTTTCTTTCATTTTAACTGACATATTTCTTGCCATGCATGTCACCATGTCTCTAGATATAGCAGGTGTTTGTCCATCTCTCGAGAGTTCAGGATCAATGGCCTCTGAGAGAGCAGAGTCAAAGGACATCGACGAAAGCACAACTGGAGCAGTAGTTGAGTGAGTGTCTATGAGTTTGTCGATCTATGAAGACACCAAGTTGATCGTAGACAAAAACATCAAGCTGAAATGGAAAGAGATCAATGATGCATTCTCAGGCACATTTGGGGAAGATCTCGAAGACCACCAAGTCTATGTGAACATTCACAAGTCTCACTTGTACCGGATTGCATGCAGGTATCTCGCGTTCCCATGTGTGGACATGATACATTGGATCGTCTGGCACATTGATCCCGAGATGATGACATTGAGCAGTGTTAGCGGGATAGAGATTGCTACATTCAAGGCAAAGGATTATCAGTAGATGTACCATTTTCCGAAGCCAATGATCACCATGGAGACACCCTTCAACATACCCAGCAACAATTCCAATTCCATGGATGTCTTAAAGAACTGGGTAAAGGAGCCAACCAAATTCAGGATGACACCCAACCAGATTTACAAGACGAAGATATTGCAAAAGGCGTATCAATACTTGGTCATCTTTTCATGTCGCTTGAATGGCCAAGAGAGCACGAAGACCTTCCCGTAGAGTTGGGTGATCACGTTGGACCAACTGGCCAGTGAAGGGAAATCATGCAACTGGTCTGACATGTTGGCTCACTGGCTGAAGGAATAAGTAGCAGGAGCTCGGCAGTACCCACAGGTCAACAAGCATAAATCTACATGTTCGCCTTCATCTTCGATGCAATATGTGCCCATCAAGAGTTCCTGGGCATGAAGTGGGCATGGACATTAGCAGAAACCTATGTCAATACTTATTGTAAATTTTTTTCCAAATGCAGCTTCAAAGGGTTATCACATAGTTATCGGATCATTTTGTCACCCTAGTGTATAAGATGATATTTGAGCAAGATCCACCTTGCATGTCGAAGGCAGCGATGGAGGCACTAACTCACGTAGCGAATTGGTATGCCTCACCATCCGGAAACTTCATACGGATCTATAGTGCGGGGAAGCCTCCGCATGTTTTGTCGAAGTTTGCCATGAACAAGCTCGCCATGCAAGAAGTGTCATACCACATCTCGGCAGGACTATCAGCTAGGCCGCATCGAAAAAATAAGGCACCTTGGCCCACCCTTTCATTTTGGATCAGGTTGTATGAGATACGGAATCTCAAGCATGCGGATGCCGAAACAAAGGAGATCAAGAAATATCCTTTCGACACCCGAAGCTATAATTTGTATGACCTGCATTGTTTGGTGAAAGATCACTGCATGAGAGTACAGTTTATGTGGATCCACGGGGCATGTCATATGGCAAAGGAAGACCCATGGTGATATTGTTACAGCTTCTCGAGGCCCAATGAACCATTCAGCGTCCGTGTGGAATGGTTAGCGAGGCAGCGTGAAGTAGCATCCAGGAGAGCACCAACAGCAGCAGCAACATAGGTAAACATACCGACACGTGACAAAGGCAAGAGAAATATTGTCGATAGCGCAGAAGCATAGAAAAACTGCAAGTTCAGAGCAGACCCACTTGTGTAGAAAGTTTCTTTGGCAATAGAGTCCAAGAGGCAACAGCGTGACAAGAGGACTGCGCAAACGCAGAGAGAAAAATAGAGGGTGGAGGAAACAGTGAAGGAGTTGCATGAGTCAAAGGAGAAACTCTGGAAGGAACAGGAGTTGTGTAGATAGGAGAAGGAAGCGCAGAAAGAATGGGTACAATAGGGGGTGCAACATGTATAAACAGATGAAATTGTGCCCATAAAAGTAGTAGACTCATCTGAATAGTTGGCACAAAGCAGACAGGGTGAGCAGTCGCAGAAGAAGGACTTCTCTCACGAGATTGAACAAGTAATTGAACAGATGGATACAGATGTGAAGTAGCAAGAGTTGGAGAAAGACATCAACCTCTTGCCTTACACCAAGATCTCGACCTACCAGCATCATCGGATCCGGAAGCAGAGCAAGTCCCAAGCGACCAAAGGGATATTGAGATCCTTGGAGACAATCCAGAAGGAGAGATGCACAACATATCATTCGACGAGTCAAAGCATAGAGTTGTGCAATCACACAGAATGTCTACTCCAGATGACAACACATCTCCTGCGCAGTTTGAGGAATGAGTGATCGTGTCTAATGTGTGCAAGCATCCAGCAACATTGGTCAATGCTACCAAATCATATGCCAAAGCCACTAGATCGATTGTTTGCTTCTTGGTAGTTGAGAATGAGTTAATGGCTAAAAAGTTACAGATGGCCAAGCGAGGAGGAGAATTGGTTATAGAATCCGCCCAAGCAGATTTTAAGAAGGTGATATTGGATGAAGTATCGTCCCTTGAGACAGTCATGTGGGAATTGTATTCCAAGTTTGGTACCGTGCACAAGGGAGTTGTCCATCTCAACAGTTGGCAATAGCAATGTGCTAGGAGAGCACGTATCTTTTCAAATGCGCATACTGATGTTGACTACATGAAAACATGGACAATGAGATACAAGGGAGCATGTTACACTTGCCAAAGATGATGAAACCCAGAGCGGTCAAGTTGAAGGCACGCATCTAGGGTCAGATCCAGAACTATGAAGAACTCCCGCAGCTCATCACTAGCTTGTAAGCTTCCCATGCATGGGGTCTTCAGGAGTATGGATGTTGTTGTGTGCACACATGTAATCCCATCTATTGGAAACTCAACGAGGTAAAGGCAAAGGCACAAGTTCGACTGGAGATTGACTCGTACTTTGACAAGTTGATGTGCATACCCACTAGTGTAGACTTAGCAATTAGTTTAGACACCATGCATCAGTATGTCGCTGGTCTGGCTGTACTCAAGACCATGATGCACATGTTATTAGATGAGTTGGACAGAGGAGTGAGAGTAGTGTACCCAGATGCAATAGGGGCAAGAGTTTGTTTCTAGAAATATGTCACCATAGAGTACACGGACACCATCGCGGGCTATCGAGCTTGGCATTAATTTGCTACTATCGATCATTGTGAGGAGGTCGAAGAGTTTGTCTTCCCACAGTTGTCTGAGTCATAGTGATGCCTTTCATGGCTTGCTCAAGCCTATTTTGTCTCACATGGGTACATGTGCAGATTGTATGTAACGTCTTGTCAAGTGTAAGTTCAATTGTCGATAGTTGAATGTAACAGTCGTAGAGTAGTTGAAGAGTTATGAGGGGAGATGAACAGTCACAAAGGGGAATGTCAAGTGTCACCCCACCCTTTTCTATATATAGTCCCTCATAACTCATTGTAGAGGCTTTTGGTCATCCAAGCTTCCGATAGGAGTATCTTTGAGAAAGCTTGGAGAGTATTGTAACGAGCCTTGGCTTCTCCACTATGCAAAGCTAGTACATCTCTTTGGAGGATCAAGCGGAAATGATTGTAACATTCCACTATCAAGACTAGTGGTTGGTCATGGTTGTACTATATGATTGGAACTTTCACTTCGTAATATAACAAAGCCAGCATGCTTCATGCATATGTTGTTATTGTATTTCAGCTAACTTTTTTACTCTAACGATACATGAATTTGTTTGCTTACGCATGAATTTATGGACTTTTTCTATATATGTACGTATGAATCTTGCTAAAATGTGTTGTTGGTTTAACCATCACTTTGGATTGTTGGCTTACTTGCTTTCCAATTTGTGATGCATCTTTTCTCGTGTTTTCCCTTCTTAGCCACGTGATTTCACGGGTTTCCAAGGGGCACACTCACATCACCCTCTGTGTGTTAGAACCATTCATGCACCTTCCTTGACTTGTCACAAATGCCACACCCTTGTTACCAACAGGACATCTTACTTGCCTCAGTGCACAGCCGCGGTCAAGGCGATACTATACGACCCACTACTAGGACTTCTACACCAAACAGTCTGAGGTGTAGTTGGGACTTCTTACCGGGGAGATCCCTTGACATGGTGGCGGGTCCAGCACCGTCAACAGGCAGTGTAGATATCTGATATTATTTACATGGGACGTGGACAACTACATATGATTGGTTTTCAGCAATAGAAGTGAAAATACATATGTTGGTTCCCCTCCTTGGGCCTAGTTTGAGAGCTTTGCTAGCAAGTCATAGGGATGACCTGAAGCACCCTATATAGGCAGTGGTTCAATGATGTGAAGTAACTGCTTATGATATCTTGATTCTTATTTATTCATGAGCATTATAATGCAGTGAAAGTGTATATAGTGATTAATTTGAGTAATGATGTGCAATATGTAGTGGTCAGTTTGAGCAATGATGTGCAGTGGTGAGGTTGAGAAGTTGTTAGTTGATGAGATATAATTTATAGACAAGATTTGATGTGCAAATTTTCAATGGATTGATTAGGCAGTGGTCAGTTTGAGCAGTTTTGTGGAGCATATACAGAGCAACATTTTCTTTACAACTTTCTTATATTGATTCAAAGCAATAGGGGATCCAATCTGAAAATTGTGAAACGTAGTCTGCTTGTTAATTAGGGTGGCACGATGGTGCAAGGTAGGTGATTGGAGACACCTTCAGGTAGTGTCCTAATAAATCTGTAAGGTGGCAAGGTTGTGCTACGGAATTTTGTATCCTACCTAATGCACTGTGGCATCTTTTCAGTTGGTGTTGATAAATCACAGGGAATTAGGGTGTCCTTTCAATTGGGGATGATAAATTAGAGAGCGATGAAGCATCCTTCTAACAGTAGTTAGTAAACAGAGTGTTGGGGCACTCGTCGGGTTGTGGCCTGACTCACAGGGCATCAGTGCGTCCTTCTAGTTGTAGCAGGTTAATATGGTGTAGAAGTGTCCTACAAGTTGGAGACTGTAAATTACGAGGTTGGAGACTCCTTTAGCTAGAGCTGAAAAATTGATGTAATTAATTCTTTAAAGAGAATAAGACAATTACTAAGAATCGTTCGGTGGTTTTTGACCCAGAGGGGGTTTTGCACCTAAAAATATTTTTGTCTATTATCTCTATATTTTTGCATTGTTGTATGGTGTTGTTTACTGTTGATGAATGTTTATGATTATCCGAAGATAATAATAATAAAATTGTTGAATATTAACTAGCACTCTAAAAGATATTAACAATTTTTAATTGTTAATAAACGTTGATTCACCCCCCCCCCCCAATTATTTCCAACAATTGGTATCATAGCAGGTTCCTTCAGTAGCATCTTAACAGCTGGAAGGAAGATCTCATAATACAAATATGGGAAAATCAAAGAAGAAATTTTCCAAGCATTCAAAGGAAGTTTCAGGTACTGTAATAGTCTCCAAATCTAAAGAAAATGAGTATTGTACACCAACTCTTGAATTTGATGAAGATAATTACTAGATATGGGAATATAGAATGATAGTCCATCTGGAAGCTCAGATGTATAGCAATCTGTTGTTTCTAGAGACACATCTATTAACAAAGCTAAAAGGTACAATATGAAAGCCATGAACGTTATTTTTAATGTTCTACCATATCTCGTAAAAGAAAACGTTGGTCAATTCTCAATGGCCAAAATTCTTTGGGAAAGGCTCCATAATCTCTACACAAAGAAGAATTTAGATCAGGATGTAAATGTTGATGTGAATCCTAATATCAAGGAATCAAACAATCATGATAATGAAGAAATGTAAATCGAATTTCAAAATGAAGTTGTTTGGGTCATAAAGGAACTCAAGAGTGAAAAGGAAAGGGATAAATTTTGGAAGAACTGAAGATAGAAAAAGGACATGTCGAAAGTATTAATAAGAAGAATTAGGAATCCAAGGAAATTATCAGCAATCTTAGAATCCAGTTAGAAGAATCTAGAAAATTCAAAGATTCAAAGAATAGTACGCTCAAAGAAGAAGTTGCTCTATTGAAATTCCAAGTGCAAGAAGCAAAGAAAAAAGAGAAAGATTTGGCAAGTCAATTAAAGGAATCTAGTAAAAGGTATGTATCTGAAGTTGATCAAAAGCAAAAGGAACTAGATATACCTATTGCAAAAATATATAGGCTCGGGAAGGAAAATGGAAGGCAGAAGGAACAGATACAAGTCTCAATAGAGAAGCAGAAAAGGTCACTCTTCTAAAGCTAAAAATTTAAGAAGCAGAAAGAAGAAGAAAAATGTTGAAAAGTTGGTTTCAAGAATACCTTGCTCAAAAGCAAGAATAACTTGAAACAACCCTTAATGAAGTCAACAAGTTCAAGGATTGGCAAAAGTAACATTTGCAAGTTATTAATAGGAAAGATCAAGAATTGGCCCAGTTGAAGATAAAGGCAGAAGAAGTAGGTAAAGCTCCACATGACGAAGGTATAAGCTCTAAATATTTGCAAAATCGGGATGAGGAAAAGACTTAGAATATTGCAGCTCCAAAGAATGATGCTAAGTGGTCAAGGACAAAGGATAGAAAAAGACTATGAAATTGCCTCCAAAGAAGAATGAGTATATAAGGTCATCCAGTTATGTTCGTTCATTTACTGGTTATTGTTTTTTCATGTACTAACTATGGAAATGTGGCTAGGGATTGTAAATTTGTCCACATGTACAATTATCAAAGACCACCGCCTCCAAAGAAGTATGAATCATCCAGGTATGCTCAATCATTCAATGGTAATTGCTTTTCATCTAACAATGGACATATGGCTAGGGATTGTGAAGTATTTGGCAGGTACAATTATCATCTGCAAAACCATAGAAGCAAGACTACAGGATCACGAGACAAGTTCCACAATGTATTTGTCAGCAAAGAGTATGTACCAAATGTCCCAAACATTGAATATTTCAAATGCCACAACTATGGCCATATAGCTCACAATTGCAGATATAAGATGGCATCCTCTATGGAAAACAATGAATGCCTCAAATTTCATAACTATGGGCACATACCTTGAGATTGAAGGTGTAAGGTTTGGAAGGAAAGACAGGATCAAGTAGATAAGAAAATATTAGCATTCATGCTTTCAAGATCCATAAGGGCGAAAAGTAATGATGAATAAACAAGTAGACTAGACGATGACACGGGTTATGATAATCCAACCAAAAAGTTGGGTGATACTTTATTCTGAAGATATATATGTGGCACAGGTCTACAATTGACAGATAAGCAACATGGGAAAAATAGCAGCATCAAGAAAGATGTGTCAAATCCATAAAAGGTTCAGGGGGAGAATAATAGGTTAAAGGGTTACATGTCCATGGTGATTGTTATTAGCAAATTATTAGAAGAAGGTTTCACGTCATGGGGAGCACATGTAGGTTACAAGTCTATAGGAATAAGCTATATTGTTAAGGGGAGTCACCATTTTCCATTAATGTCAAAGGGGGAGATAAATCATGAGAATAAGACTGAAATAATGACAAGGATATGGAATCATGAATTCAAGGGGAGTTGTACTCGCAGAAGGAGTAAGTGTGTTGCCATCAATGATAAAGGGGGAGATTGTTGGATGGTGTTGTCACTAATGTCAACCTTAGGTTTTGACTGGGTTTTACTCTAACTAAAACACTAGTCATTTATGTCAAAATGATTATGAACACTTCTTATAATTGTCTGGATTACATCAAGTTGGAAGCTCCATTGTTAGATGGTTGAAAATTGAGGTCCTAGGGTTTGGGTTCCCTGGACTAAAGACATTGGATTACCCTCAAAAATATGTTTTTGGTGGTATGTGGCATGCCACGTGGTTCCTCCTGGTTTGATAGATATTCACATTTCAAGTAGGTGACCCCATTTTACAGGTTGAAACCCCAAGGGGGGTGACTTGGAATACTTTTATTTGTTAAGGGAATAAAATACTAAGTTTGAGGGTTCCACATCATCTTTCATGAATAAATTATCTTTTAGGGTTGGCATGTACTCATAAGAAGGGTCCCTCATTAATTAAAAAATCTTACCTTTCCTCCATAAGGCTAACAACCTTCTCACTTATGAATTAAGTTATCAGTTTAATTATGCTTAGTTTCAGATAACATCTATTTTTTGAAACTCTCTATTTCCATTGTTTAAGCTTTTTGTCTAATTATACTCCAATATTTACATTAGGAACCTCTTCCTAAAACACAAAATGATCTAATCCTAAATCTACTCATATAGAGGGAGAAGCTCTCTTACTTAGCTCACAAGATATAGATTAATTATTTTTTTATGAATCCCCTTCATCTCCAATGATTATTTAGTTTGGAAACACTCTAAACTCTATAAAAGAAGACATCATTTCACTCTCAAACTATATCAATTTCAACTATCTACCTTGAGATACACCTCTGAAATTAATTTGACCTACCTGAGGCAAGGGAAGCGAATATCTCTGAGCTTATTGACATAGGACATGGATAATGGTATATGATTAGTGATCAGTAGTAGAAGTGAAAAGACATATTTCAGTTGCCCTCCTTGGGCCTAGTTTGAGAGCTTTGCTAGCATGTCATAAGGATGACCTCAAGCACCTTGGTTTGATTTATTATTACTCTTCAGTGCTTTGTGCAGGCAGTGGTTCAGTGATGTGAAGTAATTGCTTATGAGATCTTGATGCTTGTTCATTTGTGACCAGTATATTTTAGTGATAGTGTATACAATGATCAGCTTGAGCAGCGATGTGTTATATAGTCAGTGGTCAAGTTGAGCATTTGTCAGTTCATGTGACAAAATTGATATGCAGGATTTGATGTGTAGCTTGTCAGTGGCTTGATTAGGCAATGGCCAGTTTGCGCTATTTTGTGCATCATATACAGAGCAGCATTAATATTAATTCAGAGCACAGGGGGATCCAGTCTAAAAATTGTGAAACGTGGTCCACCTGTTGATTAGGGTGGCAAGGTAGTGCTAGGGCAGGTCGTAGCCTACACAAGGTGTTATGGTGTCTTTTTAGTTGGTGTTGATAAATCACAGGGAATAGGGGTTTCATTTCAGTTAGTGCTGATAAATTAGAGTGTGAGAAAGCATCCTTCCGATAGTAGCTAGTAAATAGAGTGTTGGGGCACTCATCAGGTTGTGTCCTGACTCAATGTGTTAGGTTGCAACAAGTTAATAGGGTGTAGAAGCATCCTACAGGTTGAAGCCTATAAATCAAGGGGTTGGCTCCTCCTTTAGTTGGACCTTAAAACTTGATGTAATTAATTCTTTTTAAGAGAAGAAGACAATTACTAAGAAGCATTTGGTGGTTTTTGACCCAGAGGGGTTTTTCCACCTAGAAATATTTGTGTTTGTTGTCTCTATCTTTTTTCATTGTTGTATGGTGTTGTTTATTGTTGATGAATGTTTATAGTTATCTGAAGATAATAATAATAATACTATTGAAGATTAACTAATGCTCTGAAAAAAAATTAATAGGTATTATTTGCTAAGAAATATTGATTCACCCCCCCCCAGTATTTCCAACAAACTGTTATATATTGTTAGCTACGTGCAAGCTATGCTCCCCAAATGTTGTGTTCAACTTATCACATGCAACAAGGTGATTGACTCAGTTACTTACAGTTGGTTTGCAATCTAGAAGGGGTCTTCCTATATACCCAAGCATACGTGGAAGTGTATTTTCATGTTAGCGTTGTCTAATGCATAATTGTACGATGGGGGCCTTCCTATATACTCATCATACGTGGAGTGCTTTGCTATATACCCAAAGGTACATGGAAGAACAGTCTTATATACTTTGATGTACTTGGTGTTGAAAGGTGTAACTAGGTTCGGCCTTCATAATGACATGTAATTATGTTTTTATGTAATGAGATGTAAAGAAGAATAAAAAATTATTGTATTGCTTGCTTCATGGGTTTCATGAGCAATAGATTTTGTTTTTGAGTCAAAACTCCCATTAAGATTCATCTAGTCATAAAATGATATATTCATTGTCATGTAATGAATTCATGTTACACATTGTAAGAGGTCAAACTTGTCTATGTAAAGTATCCTCTAAGACCTTGTCCTGTATCCTCTTCAAGTCAGCCTATAATGATGGAAGAACTTGCTAAAAGAAGTTGGTCTACCTACTTGTGATCATGTCAGCCTAAAGGACATGTAATGAAGTGTATATATAGCCACACTCGACCTCACTTAGAGGCAAGCAACTCGACAAGCATTTGTTCAATCAGAAGTACGAAGAAGGGATAACAAAGGAAGGATTCTTCTAGGCATAACGAAGGAGAGTTTCTGGGTCAGCAAAGGAGAGATTATTTTGGGTTAGCAAAGGAGAGTTTCTTCTAGGGTCAGCGAAGGAGAAGTTTCTTCTGGAGATATCGAAGGAACGATTCTTCTAGGATATTTTTTTGGGTGACTGAGCTAGAGACTAGAGACTGAGATTCTCTAGGGGAAGCCAAGAAGAAGCAGTGTGAAGGATAGACACCAATTTTCTCTAGAGGAAGCTGAGGAGAGAAATTTGAGATCAAGAAGAAATTCGAGGAAGGGAAGAGGCAGAGCATAAAGGTTAGTGACAAGGTTCTTGGGAGGATACTAGAGTCAACGGTCTTTGTCGTGGTCTTGGTATTCGTCAATTGAAGATCTAGAAGAAGAATTTTAATCGGGTTTTCCTCTCAAGAGGTGAAAGGTTTTGGCTTTGGATGACAAGGCTACATACTATGTCACTTGTCTTTTATTATGCATATTGGTAATTGTCTAGATGAAAATAACACAATAATATCATAATGAAGAAAATACTATAAGTTAAGTAAGAGTATATCACAAGCAATTATCAACCATAGAAATCTTTTAACTGTTCATGCTCTAGATTTCTCAACACTTGGAAGAACCAGACCACCCGCAGAATGTAACGTTAAAAAGAAATGATAGATCATATGTTTATAGACGTCGGACCATGTCTTCTAACTTAGACCCACATTAAATGCGATTAATGTTGATCAATTATTTCTTTAAATACTTTGATTGATTTTAATGTCTCATTTTTGTTAAAGGTTAATTAAATGTGTATAATAATTGAATGGTATAATAACTCAATTCCAAAATAATGCAACGAATATGAAATTATAAACTCTTCATTTCAATGAAATGTTATTTACGGGAAGGAGAAAACTTTTAAACACCAAATGCAAGAATCCTTCACACTAAGATCTCTAAAAAACCAAACAATCAATTCCAACAATTATTTCAAGCAAAGCCTCTAATAATAAAAATTTGTGTTTTCTTTTTTGTTTTTTATAGAAAAAATAAGCACAATAAATTCAATCTAACAAAACAAATATTCTCAAATTAAACCTTTATTTTCATGAAAACTACTTAACTTTTCAATAATGAAAACTTCTTCACAATATACGCAATAAGTATTTTGACTAGATTACCGAAAGAAGACAAACTCATAAAATTGATTTCATAAGGAAGAAAATTTATTTTGATAGATCAATTAACCTAATCAAACTTCAAAACCATAAAAATGAAAAGATGAATAATTTTCCCAAAAAAATATCAAACACATAACAATTCAAGCAAAAAGTTGGCTTTTCAGACAGATCACAAACTCAAGAAAACCCATAAAAAGAAAAAGACGAAAAAAAAAAAAAAAACAAAACAAAACAAAAAAACAAATTTTCAGACCCTAAAGGAAAAGCACTTAATTTATGCAATTTTCGGGTATCAGCGCAGGTACCCAATTGACACCAATGCATTGGACACACTTTCTTTATAGGTAATATGCACTACATGACTCTATCTCTAAAGACAAAGTGCGATGACGATGAAGCACAAGAAAAAATAAATAAAAAATTATTCAACATGTCAGAAAATCAATTTTTCAAGGTCAGATTATAGTCGACAAAGGTTCTGGAAGGGAAAGGCATACAAAGGAGGCCACTGAAGAACTAAATTATTCCCCAATATGGTCGACAAGTTTGTTGTTAGAAAAATCTCTCTTGTGGACAAGGATGATCTCCCTAGACTCAATGATCAAATCTAAAACAAACAAGACAATGCATACTATCTTTCTCTAGTAAAGTTTGAACAGGACTTACTTGTTTAATGAAATAGGTTTTCACTTAAATCCTAATCCTACTTGATTTCCTGCTCCACTTCAAATTTTGAAGACTGGAACTTGCAATAACAGTTACGGACAAAAGGATCAAAACATATTATGGATGAATAATTTCAAACAAATACTAATCAGAAGATCAAGAAGCTATGATATAGTGAATGCAAATAATAAACACATTATGTGAGAGAAACAGTATGCATTGTATTAACAAACAAGAGGGAGAGATTAAAACCCAATCCTTGATGTCATAAGTCTCCTTCCACCATTCTCCAATCCTACCTTTAGCATCACAAGCCTTCAATCTCAATTGGACATCATAACGGCATAAACCAAGTACTTCAAAAATCCAACCCCCTCCTCTTTGGTCTGTTATTTATTTATAGGAGAAGAGAAGAGGTTGTAGATCCATTTCTGAATGGATGAGATCCATAATGAGGGGAGATAGGATCAATAATGAGTGGGATGGGATCCATCAAAGTTGGGATAATTCCTATATAGGTGTGAACTCGAGATCATTCAATTTGAAGAAGATTCTTAAATGAGCCTTCTAAAATTTACTTTTTGTTTTTACCCATGTATAGTTTTCATCACACTCTTTGGTCCAGCAAATTGCGTTGACCATTGCATTTTTTTAATATTTATAGGTGCAACAACACACTTTGAGAATAGGAAAGATGCAATGAGGTTTAAAATTAGGGTTTTTAGCAAGGCAATCCATGATTCTTTTATTTCTTAGAATGGCTCTTCTTCCATCTTTGTAGGGTAACATTGAAAAGGGTTTATCGGATAGAGAGAGATCCAAATTTAGGGTCCTTTTCCTTAGTATGACAAAATAACGTGTAACACAAGTACTTATGAAATAAACCATTCATTAGATGATCCGGATTTAAACAAAAACGCAATAAAATACAGAGATAACCATATACATAAAGATAGCGCGGCAATAATGCTTCATTTCATTAATGGAAAATACCGAAATATGCTTACAACCAGAAATGGAAATAAACCAGCTAAGGCGATGGTAGCTTATCTCTGAGAAGAGATGTGATGGCTACATGCCTCTGCTGAACTGTTCCGAACTTGTGTTACAATGAGGCTCGAGGCCTATTTATTATTGAGAAACAATGGAAAACCCTTCACATTCCAAAACCGACCCTTAGAAGATGAAACGCCAAATTGTGGGCCCCGTTTTGGGTAAATTGGTACATCAATTTCCCGGGGTCGTAACTTTGGCATACGATCTCCATTTGACGCGTATGATAGCTCGTTAGAAAGATCTATCCGAGAAATACCACTTTGGGAAGGGAAACATCGGTCCATGGACCCATGTTCCCCCCAGATTTCCCAAAAAAACATCGTTTAGGGCCTCAAAACGGCTCCGGAAGTTTAGGACCCAAAAAAACTGCTAAAAATAGTAAACTGTGCTACAATTTAGGAAACTGAAAAGACTGAAAGAGACAGTTGTGGGGGTCCAAATGGGATAGGTGGGTGGCCACCAACATCCACCTGGATCATTAGACTCATAAACACTCCTGAAACATTACATAATTCAAAAGGAATAACCACAAACTCATAATGACCAAAACGAGTTCAAAAAGAAGTCTTTGGAATATCCTCTTCCTTAACTCTAATTTGATGATACCCAGATCGAATATCAACCTTGGAAAGCATGGTGGCCCCCTTCATTTGATCAAATAGATCATCAATGTGAGGCAAAGGATATTTATTTTGAATATTTACTTGATTCAACTGTGTATAATCAGCACACATCATAAGATATTCATCCTTCTTCTTTACAAATATTACAGGAGCTCCCCAAGGTGAAACACTAGGCCTAATCATACCTCGGTCCAATAATTCTTGATGTTGCACTTGTAATTCCCGAAGTTCAACAACAGACGTCCTATAAGGATCTTTGGATATAATTTTTGTACCTTGATTAAGCTCTATGGAGAAATCAATCTCCCACTTGGGGAGTAAACCAAACAACTCCTCTGGAAATACATCAAATAATTTTGAAAGGATGGGATATTATTGAAGTGATGAAATATCTCCCTCATTTAAACTCATTGTTATATCAAGAGTAACTCTGCGAATTGAATTATTATTTTTCATTAAGATGGAACATGCATATATACATGGAGAGTGAGACTATTGGGTTTCATCTCCCAATGTCGCTTTGTCTTCCAATTCTCTTTATTTTTCTATTTACACTATTACATGGATTTACCTAATCCCAAAGATTAGGTTTCAACATCCCCCCCCTTAATCTGAAGGGATGTTGGTGAGTCCAAGCATCATTCTGAATATTTTAAACTTTTCCCTTCCAAGTGCTTTGGTGAAGATGTATGCAATCTACTCATTTGTGGAACAATGTTGTAGGTGGATTGTTTTGGCCTCAGCATGATGTCGAATCATATGGTATTTTGTATTTATGTGCTTGATTCAATCGTGGAACTTTGGGTTCTCAACCAACTTTATTGTAGAAGTGTTGTCAATCAAAAGGGGAGTTGAATGAACTTATTTCTCCTGCAAATCTTCCAGAATTTTCCTGAGCCAAACAATTTCCTCCATTGCTTTAGTTGTTTCCATATATTCTGCCTCAGTTGTGGAATATATTTGAACCAATTGTTTGTGTGACCTCTAGGAGACATCTCTTGATCCAAAACTCATAACATAACCTGAAGTAGATACCCAAATTTATTTATCTCCATCGAAGTCTGAATCAGAGTATCCAATTAAGCTAAAGTCACCCGCCTGTGTATACTTGAGTCCAAAGTCTTGATTTCCCTTCAATTACTTTGGAACTCTTTTTGTAGCCAACCAATGACCCTCACAAGGCTTTTGCATAAACCTGGAGAGAATTCCAACAACAAATAAAATGTTCGGTATAGTAGTAGTCAGCTAGTTGAGACTTCCTACGAGTTGTTTATACTTTGTTGCATCCTCAAATTAATTTCCTTAAGTGGATGTGAGCTTTAAGTTCTTCTCCATTGGAGTAGTCAAAGGATTGCACTCATCCATGCCAAATTTTTTCAACAAATCTCCAATGTACTTCTTCTGAGAGAGGAATATAAACTTCAAATGTTGGGTTACTTCAATACTAGGATAGTAGTGAACATACTCCAAATCTATCATCTCAAAACCTTTCCTTAGTTCCTTCTTTATGGATGCAAAGTATGTCTCATTGTTCCCTGTCATCTAAGATCACCTACATACACCACAAGATATACAATTGTTTTTCCAACTTTCTTTACAAATAAAGTTGCATCATCAATATCATAATGTTTGAAATTGATTTTCAGAAGATGCCCAGTCGATTTCTCGTACCAGGGTCACGGTGCTTTCTTGAGGCCATAAAAGGATTTTACAAGCTTGCATACTTTATGTTCCTGAACCTTCACAACAAATACTTTTGGTTGCGACATAAAAACATTCTCTTTCAGGCCTCCATTCAAGAAAGCAGTTTTTACATCTATTTAATGGACTTTCCAACCATTCTGAGCTGCCAAGGGAAAGAGTGTCTGGATGGTAGCCCATTTTTATTGTTTGGGGGGAAGTATCATCATAGTATAACCCTTCCTTCTATGAAAAATATTTTGCCATAAGCCTAGCTTTGTGCTTTTCAAGTGAGCCATTTGCTTTATACTTGTTCTTGAAGACCCACTTGCAACCTATTGGTTTGGATCCAAATGGAGGATCAACTAGCTTCCAGGTGTCATTATTTATCAAAGCATCATATTCTTTCTACATCGCTTCTTTCCATTCATCATGAGAAGCATATTATTTGAAGGAATTTGGTTCAAAATTTGTAGGCAAATTTAGTTCATAATCACAAGAAACATCCATATCAACAGGTGAATCATAATCGTCTATGTCACCTCCATTCTGTCTGGTTGAGCATTTTGTTCCTATCTTTCCAACCTCATCAGGAGAAACACTTTCAAGTGTCTTTGTCAACCATTTTGGAGGACCTTTCTGAGATGGTTCGAGCTGTTTATTTGACTGAGATGGGGCTAAATAAAGATTTGGTCTCCCAACTCTGGCAATCACATCACTTAAAGTGTCATCAGTGGTTGGATCTTCATGCCGGGAGAGAGTGATTCAGAAGAAGATTCCACATATTGATTGAGTATAGGAATCCCCCCTTCAAGATGTGGATTCTCATTATCAAACTCTTGAAAAGGTTTTGCATGTTTGAATATAGCCAAGCGATCAATTTGTCACTCAACAACATTGTCAGTCTTGGAAGATTCAAGGAAGATCACATCTCTAGATATTATAAACTTTTTATTCACTTCATCATAGAGACGGTACGCTTTAGAGGTATTTGAATACCCCAAGAAGATACATTTGTGACTCCTTACACCATGTTTTTTTCTATGTTCCTTAGCTATCAAGGCATAACGGGTGGAACCAAAAACTCTGAGATGCCTTATCGAAGGAATGTGGCCATACTACATTTCATAGGGAGTCTTGTTTTTTATAGCATTAGATGGACACATTTTCTTTATATACACAACACATAGAATTGCATCAGCCCAAAACATCAATTTCACACTCTTGAAAAACAGCATGGATGTACCATATTTAAGATTCTCTTGTTCATTCTTTCAGCTACTCCGTTATATTGGGGATTATAGGGCACAGTTGTTTGATGTTTGATCCTATGTTGGCGAAGATAGTTCTCAAATTCATTTGAAGTGTATTATTTTCCATTATCAGTATGAATAGAACCAATATGAGATTGTGCATCATTTTCAATCCATGCATGAAAGTTCTTAAATGTTTCAAATGCTTCAGATTTGTTCCTTAATAAATAAACCCAACACACTCTGATGTAGTCATCAATAAATTCCATCATATATTTATTACCATTTTCAAAAGGAATAGGCATTGGGCCACATAAATCAGAATGAATGAGTTCAAGTTTTATATGTTCTCTGGAATGAAAATCATGAAAACATTTTTCATTGTGCTTTCCTAGGATACAAGCATCACATTACTTAAGTTTCCTAGGAATTGTAACTAAACCAGTAGCACCATTTTTCTTCAACAAATGGAGGTTTTCATAGTTCAAGTGTCAAAATGTAGCATGCCATAAAATACTTTATGGAAATGTACCTTCATCATAGTGAGAATTGTACGAAAATTTTTGTGCACGAGAAGATGTTCGACGCAGTTTCAGAAGTCTTTCTTCTTCTATCCAGTCATGACAAGTGAGTGATTTGATGTTTTTCTGGCCTCAACCTTGCCATCAAATATGTGAATGGAGTTTCCTTTTTGGCAGATGTGGACCAAAGGCAACAAGTTTACACTCAACTTTGGGAGGTATAGAACATTACGTAAAAGAAATATTGGAAGACTAGGCAGTTTGAGCCTAATGGTGCCAAGCCCTAATGGCTTAAGTTTTGACTTGTCTACAAAGTATACTGCTCCATCAACATTGTTAGTGAATTCTTCAAAGAAATCTCTACTGAAATTCATGTGGCAAGTTTCTCCTTAATCAAGCAACCAAACATCTTTCCATGAAGCAAGTGAAGCATTGAATAAGTCTTCAGTTACTCCAATCTTGCAATGTGCCACAACATAATGAGCGGACTTGGGTGCTTTTCCTTTCCCTTTGTTAGGCGTTTTACCTTTTCCTTCATTTATTTATTGCTCAATTCTATCCCAAGGTATCTTACATCATGTCCATCTGTATTGCATCATATGCAATGAAGATCGTACCTTTCTCCTTGGAAATGCCTCTAAAATTCTTCCTTCCTCTTCCTCTTCAGCCACCCTTTCCTCTAGAAGAATCTTGTGAATGGTTCTTCTCTTTTTGTGAAAGGCACACAACTTCTTCAATAGACTGAGGAGTTTTCTTCTTCCCAAAATCCTTCTCCCTCTCAACAAACTTCTTCTCAAGAGAATCAAAGTTAATCTCCTTAAGGTTTCCACTTGCTTGTAATGACTCGAGGTAATGTGAATAAGTGGGATATAGTGCCTTGATATAAGTTATGATAGTAATATCTATTTCAACTCCATTGCCTTTTATGGCATGCATAATGGATCTTACTTTTGATGCTAAGGCAAGAGGGTCATCATTTTTCAATTCAAGATTGAACAAATTAATCATCAATTGAACAACTTCAAGTTCAGAGTATAAGCCATGCAATTCCTTCAACTTCTTTAAGGCTTCAAAGCCATTTGAAAATGGTGAAATATGGTGAAGTCACCTCTTCATTTATTAATGTTGCAATCAAGGCATAGGCATTGTTGTTCTTGTTTTCCCAAATGGAAAGCTCCTTACTTGAAGTGGGCTTTTTAGGTACATTGTCTCCTTCTCCTTCACAAATTCCTTTCGAAATATCATTGAAAATGAGAGTGTGTTTTATCTTCCGCGACCACTCATGATAGTTCTCTTTTCCATAGAGAACTACTCCCACAATGGAGATGAGTGAATGCATTATAAAATCTGAACTTGACTTCATTGAAATTTAACTTCAATTTATTTAAATATCCATGCATATTTAATCCAACTCAACTACTCTCAACAAAATTTTCATGCCATACCAAGTACCAATGCATATATATACCATATATTCATGAATCAACATATGAACTAAATCATAAACATGAGACCAACCATATCTATATGAGCCAATATATATATGAGTTTACACACCATCACATATGATTTTGCACACCATCACATATCATTCACGGCCTTCAAGATATATACCAATGAATTATGTGCCATCACATATGATATGACCATTAAAAAACTTCAACGCATTCATGTCTACCATAGTGCATATATCTACCTTCAAAAATAAGTTAACGCATGGTGTATATAATTTAACACAAGCATACTGTTACAAGCTCTCTAACACACAACATTATCCATCGTGTTGAAGAATCAAGGGCAATTAGGTGTAGTGTGATTCTTGTTGTCTTGATAACAAATTGTGGAGGCTTCTTCCTTTTTCTTGTTAGCTTAATCTTCTTCTTCTTATTATTAATGCATGTGTGTGTACTTCATCAAACTACTACCAAAAACATAAGAACAAGAACGCAAGAGCTTGGCTCTCTGCCAGGGCCAAAACCTCCCTTCTCTTGAGAGGAAAGCCCTTTAGTAATTTTCTCTTATTGAAGCTTCTTATTGATCAATGTCAAACCCTAAAACCTTGACAAGAATATACTCCAAGTACAAGTCAAGTCCTTCCTTCTTTCTGCACTTTGTTTCCCAACACTTTGTCTTCCTTCTTTCAGCACTTCATCCTCCTACTTCTTTCGGAAACTGGTGATAGACATTGTTATTCTTAGTTCTAAAAGAGATATTTTTCCTTGATCCTTAGTGAACTCTTTCACATAATATGATGACTTCCTTACCTTAACCAACCGAGCTCCTTCTTGATGTGAAGTTGCAGACTTGATCTGACAACACTGCAACCCTAGTTTTTCGCGGGTGTGGGAGGTTTCCCTTAGGTTTTGACCCTTTTTTATTCGCTTGAGAGAGTTTCTTCTTCACTATATTGAGAGGCTTTATAGGCCTTGGTTTCTAGACCAAACAATGAGAGATATGGAACTGATATGTTCTTGTTGTTATGACCACAGAGAGGCCTCTTTTTCTCACACATGTGTCTATATTTCACCCTTAGAACAACCCCTTAAACTTCTATCTTGTCTTCTCCTTCTTCGTTGCACTATAGGCTCCTTATACTTGGCTTCTTTCACTCTTTTCTCGACTTCTCTTGCTTGATGATTTCAAAGGTGAGTGCCTTGTCTTTGGAGGAGTTGATAGCCTCTATATATAGAGGATTGTCCCTCCTTTAGGCCGACTTGAGGCTAACTTGAGGACCGTGGGCTAACCTGACTTCCTTTGCATCATTTTTTCTCTTTTGATGATGTCAATGCATGGAGAGGACTTTTACTTTGCTTGGAGGGATATTCTTTGACTCTTATACAAATTTATACATGGTGTAGCATGCCCTTAAGGGTATTCAACATTTCCTTTTGACCATTTGACTCACCTATAGCACTTTAACATATGCTAGACCTATTTCAATGAGAAAGAAACTCATTGACATATATTATAAAAATAATATTTCTTTTCTTGAATAAATACAAATATCAAAAGTACATTTATGAAGACTAAACCTAGTTACGTTTCCTTCAATACATCATCTATACTCAAGGCTTCAATTCAATGCACAAAGTAGAAAGCAAGCCAAACACACAATGAGTTATACCATACGACCATAGTTCACAGCACCACTAGTTTGGGGTTTCTTAGTTAACACAATGCTCAACTCTGCAGAGACCAACGCATAACTTTCACTATAGGAATTACCAATGCAGAGAGCAAGAAAAAATGGTTTTGTATAGTCTTCAAATCCATGATCATCGCGCCATAAGCTTTAATATAATGCACATAGCTTGACATTCACTGCTCAATAACATAGACATGACTTTCTTGATCATCGCACTATACATATGATTGCAAGCAAACACAACCCTTCTCAACATAAACCAGCACAACTCACGACCTTCTTGGCAATATACTCAATTCAACGCATCAAAGCATCAAAGTATTCAATGCACCAAGCGCACAGGGACAGAGGATGGCAGGCATTAGAAGATATGAAAGACTACAAAAAAATGGCAGAAGGGAGTTACAAGGGCAGAAAGGGATGCCAAAAGGAGTTGGCTCTGATACCATTTTAGACCAGGAGTAACTCCACAAATTAAATTGTTATTTTGCATGAAGATGGAACATGCATATATACATGGAGAGTGATACTATTGGGTTTCATCTCCCAGTGTCTCTTTGTCTTTGAATTCCCTTTATTTTGTTATTTACACTATTTACATGGATTTACCTAATCTCAAAGATTAAGTGTCAACACTCATTACATCATACATTTGACATCCTTTCCTCAAAATCCGCTTCAACTGTAAGGCTAAGATAAGCCTTAGATAAATGGGTGTGTTTTCCCCATAGAGAACCATAGATTGGCCCTCATCACTCACAAACTAAATGGTAAATTACTTCAACAATTAAGCAAATACCAATGGGATTCAAGCCAATCCATCCCAATTATTACATCATAAATACCAAGTGACATCATATAAAGATTCACATGTGTGACACACTCCCAAGTCTAAAGGGCACTCTTACGCTAAACATTCTACCTTTTGAGAAAACCTTGAGGCCATCTCAGCCTAATCAAAATCATTTTTCTCTATTGCCACCAATTTACATTTTAATAGAGCATTAGGAGAAATAAAATTTTCAGTTGCACTAGGATCAATTAAAATAGAAACAACCATACCATTCAATTTATCAGATGCTTTAGGCACTATTGATTGATGCTCAACTTGACGATTATGCCCAGTTGCATGAATCTTGTGGGCTTTGCCCATATCTCTAATAGTGGCATGCTCTTGTGTTAGAAGAAAAATTGTTATTGATGTCAAAGGAGACACCAACTCAAGGAAATGATGACATAGGCTCATAGAGAACATTATGCCCTTTCCAATGGGCATTTACTTGCCTCCCAACTCCTCATAGTTTGAGAAAAATGAATTTACAAGTTAAAATAATATATTTTTTCATGCTAAATGACATGAGCCTACATGTGCAAGTTGGCTCCTTCTAAAAGGGACATGTCTTTTCGCTATAGGGTAAACATGTATAAATAAAAGGTTGATCTCCTCATTTTAGCCATCAGCTTGGGTCAGACAACAAAACAAGAAGAACAAGAAGGGTTCACAACTCGTGAACCAAGGAGGCCAAGGAGGACGAAGGTTGAAGACTATTATTTGGGAAAATCTTTTTTTGAGTTTATGTGATTGGTTTTTGGGCTAAGCAAGGCCTACTCATGGAGTAAAACTTCTTCCTTCCATTGCAACTTAGATTGGTTAAATTTGTGAACAAAACCTCTTGATACTTTTTTCAAGCTCAGATTAGGTTTGCTTTCTCAGGACCTGTACTTACCCTATGGACAAAACTCGCAAATGGGTAGAGAGAATATATTGTTTACCTGTGAAAGACTATTTGGCCTCATTTGCAGACATATTCTACTTCATAAATTCATATTTTGTAGCCTCCTAGTAGCTCAGACTTGTGTAGACCTGTGGCAAACTTTTCAGACCTGTGTCATCGGTTAAGTTCAGTCTTGTAGCATTTGAAGAAGATCTTAAAGCTATGTCATTTGTTAAGTTCGGTCCTGTAGCATTTGGATAAGATCTTGGACCTATTGACATATGTTGAGTTTGGACCTGAGGTTATTTTGGATCAGACCTATGCTTGTGAGTAGACTTCTAACAGTTTGGACCTATGACACTTGGTTGGAAGTTTGTGCATCTCTTGAGAAGCCGTCTATTGGGCATTTTTTGGAGGACAGTGTTTTGGCATCAAGGCGGACTATTGAATTTCCTTGTGACACCATTCGAGCAAAGTATAGGAGTATAGAGTAGTTAGAACAAAATATTGAAAAGTACCTTGGAGCACATTTGAAGAGACCTTGAAGATTGTTTGAAGAGGACCTATTGTACATTTTTTAAGTAGTTGTGTTGAAGCACTATTGAAGGTTGTCCTGGAGCATTTGAAGACATCTAAGATCTCTTGTGAAGTCCTTTTGTAAAACTTTATTATTGACCAAGTTGAAGCTTGGGGGGATTGGAGTCCTAGTTTACCAAGTTGGAGCTTGGACGATGTTGAGAGGATTGGAGTCCTAATTTTTTATAAAGTAGGAGCTTAGTTCTGTTCAAGATTGGAGCTTTGAAGAATATAAAAAACTCTGTACAGGTTGGAGCCTGATTTGTTGAACAAGAGGATTGGAGTCCTCATCATTTTGATTAATAAAATTAATTTTTTTGTCTCTCTTGTTATGATTTATTTTGTGATAGCAATATTAACTGACATAAATAACAATTGAAAAAAAATATCGATTCACCCCCCTCTTAGTATTTCCACCAATTGGTATCAGATTTGGCTTCTTCAAGATCAGCCAAACAACTGGAAAAAGGATTTTGAGTTGCAATGGCTAGTAAGGATGCAAGTAGAGCCCCTCAACTTGATGGAACAAATTTCGCTTTCTGGAAAGTTAGAATGGAATTTTACTTAATGTTTGTTGGAGTCGAAGTTTGGAAATATCTCACAGATGGATACAAGATCCCCTCTCCTCCTCCAATAGATCCAAATGGAAAGAAGGAATATATGACAAATGTAAAGGAATTGAACTCCATTGCAAGTGGTCTATCAAATTTAGAATTCACTAAACTTATAAACATTAAAATGGCCAAAGAAATGTGGGGCAAGCTCAATAATTTCTATGAAGGAGATGAAAATGTCGAGAAGGCTAAGCTCCAAATATTGAGAAGGCAGTTTGAAGGACTCAAAATGAATGAAGAAGAAGACATTGTTGCTTACTTTCTCCAGGTAGATGAAGTCGTCAATTCTCTCAAAGGGCTTGGTGAAGATGTCAAGGAGAAGATTGTTGTCCATAAAGTTCTGAGATCTCTCCTAGATTATTTTGATGCTCAAGTTAGTGCCACATAAGAATAGAAAGACTTAGACAAACTATCAATGGATGAGCTTCATGGAATTCTTATTGCATATGAAATGAGAATAAGAAACTCAAATAACAAAGAAGTTGCATTCAAGGCATCAAAAACATCAAGAAAATGGAAAAGTTGTAGTTGCGGTAGTGATGATTTTTATGTTGAAACTTGATTGGCACAATTTGTGAAGAAGGTGACGAAAGGATCCAAATTCAAATAGGACATTATGCTGCAAAGCGCCCCTTCAAGGATGATATTGATGATGAATATGGACCCAAAAGAAGAACATTCAAAAATAAAGGACCAAATAAGAATATTTTCTTTTCCAAGCAAGAAAGCGATGATTCTGATGAATATGAACCTAAGAAAAGATTATTCAAGAAGAAAGACTCAAAGAAAATGAATCTCTTCTCCAAGCAAGATAGTGACAGTTCTGATGAAGAGGATGACTATGCGGGAAGTAGTGAAGTATTGTTCATGGCATTCACAGATGATACTAATGAACCTAAAGAAGAAGTAAATGTGGATGAATTGTTGGTTAGTGCTATTGAAGAAAATGAAAAATGAATAAAGAATATCATCTCTCTCAAAATTGAAAGAGAAGAAGCAAATAGGATAGAAGAAATATTGAACAACAAGCTAAACAAAAAGGAAGAGATCTGCGAAAAACTGGAAGTGAAAGTTTTCTCTCTAAAAAGGAACTAAACCAGGTCAACAAAAGTTTGAAAAGATATGAAGCCCTTGGTGTTATCCTGAACACTTAAAGACCACAACATGACAAATAAAGGCTTGTCTACACAAGTGAATCATCCAAATCAAAGGAAAGCACTAGTGCTCATCATGAAGAAACACCAAAAAGATATGTTGATGCTCTTTGCAATTATCGAAGAGGAGAGAAGCAGTTTCATCCAAGTCAAAGGAATGAGGAGAAGCCTTTTCCATAAAAGGATGTCACATCAAGTGAAGGATATCCTAATAGGTATCAAACTATTTTCCTTGGTCATTGTTTCTTTTGCAAAAATTTTGGTCACCAAGCTAGGTATTGCAAGGCTTATGGTAGTAATAAGAATGTTAATGCAAGGGGGTATAGGACTAACTTCCCAAATAAGTATATTGATTCAAGGAGATAAGAACAAATCAAGACTTATAACTCATTTCATCATTTTTCAAAGTATAGTAAGAATGCTTCAAATGTAATAATTCAGGTCATGAAGTTGAAAGTTGTCCACTTCAGCGGAAAGAAAAGATTTGGAGAAAGAAGGAATCCACAATAGAAAAATTGTTGGCATTATGGCTAAAGTGTTGTCCTTGATGGCAACCCATTCAGGTGATAGATCACAGTACTTCAAGTCAGCAGCAGAGATTGATGATCAGCTATCAAATATTGAAGAAAATAAGAGGTACGCGGCGCCACAGAAGGCGCAGCTGCAGAGGTACGCGACGTCACAGAAGGTGCAGCTGCGGAGGTACGAGGCGCCACAGAAGGCGCAGTGGGAGGCGCCATAGGAGACGCCACAAAGGCGCCACCGAAGGCGCAGCGCGGAGGCGCCACAGAAGGCGCAGTGCGAAGGCACCACAGAAGGCGCAGCGCGGAGGCGCAGTGCGAAGGCGCCACAGAAGGCGCAGCTGCTGAGGTGCGTACCCCCAGTGCACACACTTCAAGGCAGAGAAAAGCACACGTGGGGTTTCTTATGTTTAACTCTTGGTATTTATCCAACGATATTGTGTTATTATGGTTTTGGCCCGTGGTATTGTTTTATATTATTATTATTATTGAGCCCCATGATCCATGATTTGAGGAAGAGCTTTCCTATATAAAGAAAAGGAGATCATTTGGCTTGTGTATGCTTTTGGGTGGAATATCTTAAGATCTGAAATATTGGGTTATTGTTTCAAAAGCTCGATCTATATGAAAGTAAAGTGGAAAGCGAATCT